>JAODAL010025405.1:0-58707 GCA_025379985.1 Phyllomedusa bahiana
TTTTGGTATACATAGGACTTTTAGATCACATAATTTTCATTTAAATGTTTTGGAGATGTGAAATAACCAAAAAAATTATTTTGCAGCATTGCATTTTTTTCTATAGATTTCACACTATGGGATAAACAGATCATACTTTTATGCACACAGTGATACTAAGTATGTTTAACTTTTTTATTAATTATTTGTAAAATGACAAAAAGGGGTTATTTTGAACATGTAATTTTTGAAACTTTTTTTTTAAACTTTTCTCCCTTGCGTCCCTGTCAGCCAAAAAACCAAAAAAAGGGGGATTTCTCTGCTCTGCAAACTGTTTAGGACGGGTTTAAAACTTTAATGGGTTCGTAAAATTATTATATTGCCACCCCACACTTACTCCCCTTTTTTTTTAAGCAGAAAAAGGGGGAGGTTCAACGGGGTTCCCTTTAGAATAAGTGTTTTTTCTTCTTATATATGCAAACTTATCAAAGGGGGTAAAATTTATCAATTTTTTTTTAAGGTTCTACGGGTTTTCCCAGTTTTAGCGGTTAGACCCGGGGGGCATGCCCCTATGGCCCTATAAAAACTTTTTTGGCCATAATGACCATTTTTTACGTTTGGGGGAAAAAAAGGGAAAAAAGGTTTGGGAAGCCTAAAAAACCACCACCCCAACGGGTGAAACCCCGGGGTGGCAGATCTTTGGGGTTTTTTGTTTTGCTACAAAAAGGGAACGGTCCCACTTCCCCATAATAGAGGGCACAAAAGGGGAAAGAAGATTATTTGGCTTTACAAAAGCAAAAACTCAAAAAAAATCAGCCGGGGAAGTTAAAGTTTGGGTGGAAAGGGGTCCCCAAAATTTTTTTAATTATTTATTTTTTTTTATTATTTATTTTGAGCGCCCTTTTGGCCGGGGCCCGCTGAAAATAGGCCCTACATAACAAAGGTCAAACAAGTCAAATTTTTAAAAATTAAAAAAAACTAACAACTGGTAAAAGGAAAGGAGGAGTTTCCCTGCCGAAAAGGGCAAAAAACCCTCAAAAAGGGAAAGGGGGGAAAGAAAACAGAAGGTGAGGTGCAAAACAGGGTTTGTGGATAGTTTTAAGGTACAGCGGGGTTTTTGGGTTTGGTTGTAGGCAATCCTGAAGAGTTGGGTTTTTCAGGTTGCTTTTGGGGCTGGGAGATTTGGGGGGAGTCTGAGGTTTTTGGGGGCAGGATTTCCAAATGGGGGGGTGAAGCACGAGAGAAGCCTGGAGACTTTTTGTGTAAAGGAGCTATAAGGGGAGAGCAAAAGATGGCCCCTGTGAGGAGCGGGGGTTTTGCATAAAAAGGGGAGATATCTGGGTTAGAGAAAGATGTATAAAATTGGAAGGGTTAGGGAAGAACCTTGTAGGCCCAAGGGGGCTAATTTAAACTGGATACCGGGGCAATGGGAGGCCAGTGAAGGATTGGACAGGGGGGGAGGGGCAAGGAGTATCGAGGAAGGGGTGAATCAGACGGGAAAGCAGAGTTAAGGTTGGATTGGGGGGGAGCGAGGGGTTACGGGGTTGGCCACAAGGGGATTTTGCAATAGTCTAGGCTGAAAATGACGGGGCATGGATAAACATTTTTGGCTTTCGAATTTAAAGGGAATAAAAAGGGTGGGAGATTTTTTTTTCCAGGTGGAGGGGGCCCGGGTTGGGGGGTGGGGGTTTTTGGATGTGCATTTAAAGGGAAACAGATTGGAGTAAAGGGGTTACCCCAAAGGCAGCGGACTTGTAGAGCGGTGGAGGGGTGTAGCCATTGACTTGTGAAAAAAGGGGAGATCGGGGAGGGGGAGGGAGTGGGACGGTGGAAAATGATAATTCATTTTCCCTCCCTTTTTAGCTTAAAGGGACGTGAGAAGAAGAAAGGGGGGATATGACGAAAGCACCCGGGAAACCGGGAAAATAGAGGGTAATTTTGGGGGCCCGGAGATGTAATTGGGTATCGTCAGCATACAGATGGAATTGAAAGCCATGTAAATCTTTTAGTTGCCCCACCCCAAAAAGTGTAGATAGAAAGATAGGGGGCCCAGGACCAAAACCCCGGGGTACCCCAAACAGAGAGGGGGCAAGGGGGAGGAGGTGGGCGGGAAAGTGAAAGACGTTTGAATGCCCCCGATCAGTGAGGTGGGAGGATTTTCCGGGAAAAGGGGGCCAAGTCCTTTATGCCGAGGAGGAGAGGATTTTTTAAGAGGAGTGAGGGGTCGACAGTGTCAAAGGCGGGGGACAGGTCTGGGAGGGAAGCACAAATAGTGGCGTGAGGCTTTGGCAGTTGCTAGGTCGTTGGTACTTTGGTTAGGTTTGGGTTTAAAAAGAGTGGGGGGGGGTTGGAAACCCGATTGAGAAAGGGGCAAAAAGAGAGTTGGTTATAGATAAGGAAAAATTTTAAGATAGCGTGTTGTTCGAGGAATTTTTGGGCGAAAGGGGGAAACATGAGGAAAGGGGATAGTTGGACATTTAGGGGGGGGTCAAAGATGGGTTTCTTAAAGGAAAGGGGGGTGGTCGGGTGTTTTAAGGAGGAAAGGGAAAAAGCCAAGGTTAATGATAGGGTTTTAAGAGATGGGGGGGGGCTGGGAGTGAAAAAAAAAAAATTGCACTGGGCTGGGGTGAAGGGGGGATGGGGAGGGGGGCAAGATTAAAAGGTAGTGAGGTTGGTTTTGGGCAGTAGAAAATGGAAGCTTTTCAGGAAAATAAAGGGGGGGAAAGTGATGGCGGTGTAGAGGTGGGGTGTGGGGACACTGGCAAAGGAAAAGAAAAAAAAGACAGAGGGGCTGTGGGGTGGTTTTTCTAATGAGATTGATCTTATTAAGAAAGTGAGTGGCAAGTCATCCCGCCGGGAGGGGGGGGGGGGGGGGTTTGGGGGGAACCGGGGGAGAGCGTTGAAAGGGGTTTTGGGAAAAGTTGTCTGGGGTTTTGAGCAGGGGGGGATATGAGGGTGGGGAAGTATTTCCCGTTTGGGTGCGAGTTTCGATTTAAAATTTTATGCAGTTTTTGGTTTTTTAAATTAGGCGAGGTCCTCCCTTGGGCGGGTTTTCTTCCCCGGCGTTTACAAATTTTGGGAAACTCACCTCAGCTGTTTGGTGGGGGCTTTAGCCGGGTTTTTTTCCCGTTGATTTTGCTGTTCTGTTTGTTTTTTAAAATGGGGGGGACCCTGTCAAGAGTGGAAGTGATTGTGTTTTTGTAGAAAGTGGTGGGTTTTGTCTGGGTCAGTGAAGAGAAGGGGGTAGGAGGGGAAAAGAGATTCGAGAGAATGCCGGGGGTTAAAGGGGTTGTAGGGTTTTTACGAAAGGGGGCAGGGAGATTTGGGGTGGGGGGGGGCAGGTGCGTTTTGGATTTGGGGGAGAAGGTGAGCAGATTTGGTCAAGATGGGGAAAGGAGAGATTGAGGTGGTTTGATAGAGAACCCGGGGGGGGAAGATGAGGCCCGTGTGTGGCCAACTTTTTGGTGGCTCCGAGGGTCCACTGGGGGAGGCCCAAGGAAGAGAAGAGTTACAGGAGTTTGTAGTTTGTGGAGCAGGGTTGGGCGATTGGGAAATTTTAAAATTTTCCAAGATAAAGTGGGGGGTCAGGGGAGAAAGTGAAGGGGGGGCCCAAAACGAAGTGGTTTGAGGGGGCGGTGGCAGGGCCTGGGGGCCCATAAACAACACCACTTTTGGGGGTTTTAAAGGGGGGTAGATGCGGGGCGCATGCACCTCGAAGGGGGGGAGGGTGGGGGGAAAAGGGAGGGGGTGGAATGGGGGGAAAAAAGGCAGGTATCTGACAGAAGAAGGCCGACACCCCCCAAACCCTGTTTACTTCCAAGCGGGGGGGGTTGGGGAAATGGGAAACCCGCCGAAGGGGAGTGAAAAAGGGGTGGTTGTGTTTAGGGGGGGTTTAGCCCAATTTTTTGTTTGTCCAAAGGGGGTTAGGTTTTCGGGATAAAAGGTCAAAGGGTTTAAAAGAAGCTTGTTGCCTACAGAACGGCATTCCCAAAAGCTTTCCCCATGGGGAAAAGGTATAGCGGGGGTGAGGGAAAGGGCCCTTTTTATTTTAAGGGGGTTTTGGAAGTTGGGGCTTCTTGGCCCGTAAAAAAAGGCCGGGGAAATTTAAAAAGGGGGGGTGTTGAGGGGGGCCCGGGATTTGGGGGAAAAATGGGCCCCCGCCGCAAGGAGAAACAGGGGGAGTGTGAGAAGGGGGTGTGGGGGGATAAAGCAAAAGGGGGGGTTTTTTTAGGAAATTTTTGAAGAGAGGTTTTAATGCTGTGAAAGGGTGGGGGCAAGGGCTGGGGTGGGGGAGGAAAGGCGGGGAGTATTTGGGAAATCGTTTCCCATGTGGGTGTGGAGGATAAAAAAGGGGGTTTAGGAATAGGGAAAGGGAGTGATGAAAAGTGGCTAAAAAGGCAAATTTTGGGGGTGGGGTATGGCTAAAGCAACAACCCAAATTTGCCTTAAAGGGCCCCTTTCCGGATCATTAATGGCTTCAATTTTGGTATAATTCTGAAGTCACACTTAAAGGAATAGCAATTAAAAGGGTATTTTCCTCAAAGGGGAAATTTCATCAATGACCGGGCAAGAATGGCCAACGTTTCACTTATATAACAACTATCTTAAATCAGAACCAAATGTGAAAAAAAGAAGTGGGGGTGGGAGGTTTTTACTGAGCAGAAGGTATTTGCCCAAAAGGGGGAAAAACTGGGCATGAGGGCCCCTTTTCACAGAAAGGGGATTCAAGGGAAAATTATTATGGAGAAAATTTTATCCCTTACATCTAAAACAGCCCGAGCAGGGGGGAAGCAATACAAAAGGAGGAATTTTTTTGGGTGTTGGAGCCCATAAACATTCAACAGCAAGTGGAGGGTGGGAGTGGGTTGGTTTACAAAGGGAAAACATACATCTAAAACAGCAGACAGGGGTTTAAACAATACAAATGGAGGATTGCTTGGGGGTTTTTTGAGTCCAAAAACAAATTTAAAGCCAAATGGAGGATGGGATTTTGGGGGTTCACAAGGGAAAAAAATAAAAACAACACAGCCAAGCAATTTTACATCACAGCAAGACAAATGATGGGGGGTGTTTTCCACTAAAACAATTCAACAAACCAGAAAAACAGCCCCAGCAATTATAATCTACAGCAGGGGAAAAATTTATGGGGGGGTGTAGGCCCCTATTCACAAATTTTTAAAAAACCTTTAAAAAAGAAATACTTCTGGTTTTTTTCTGGGGTTTGAATCATTTCGTACTTTAAAATGGCCGCTGGGCTCTTTCTGCAGCAGAAACCCGTCCTAGAACCCAGAGTACAGCAGAGGACGGGCTCTGACAGTTATGGACAATGACCCGAACTATACTGCCAAACTGGTTACAAAGTGGCTTAAGGATAACCAAGTCAATGTTTTGAAGTGGTAATGTTTTGAAGTGGTGATCTCAATCCTATTTAAAATTTATGGGCAAAGCTGAAAAGGCAGATACAAGCAAGGCGACCTACAAACATGGCTCAGTTACACCAGTTCTATCGAGAGAAATGGGTCAAAATGCCGATCAACTATTGTGAGAAGCTTGTGGAAGGATATCCAAAACGTTTGACTCAAGTCATAAGGTTTAAGGTCAATGCTACCAGATACTAATGAACTGTATGTCAACTTTTGACTTTGCAGAAAGTAAGAAAAATGCCTTAAAAAACTCTCACCCTCTCATTATTCTGGCATTTGGCAAATATAAATAATTTTGGTTCCTAATTGACCTAAAGCGGGTAAGGTTTATTCTGATTTCATGTCAGATAGTGAGAAAACACATATATGTGTCTTTTTATATAGTGTTTGTAAACTTCTTATTTCAAATGTATTTAGGTGCTTAGCTACAGGGAGTGGGAGGGAGGGTAGCAGTTGCTATCAGGCCCTGGTGCCTAAGGAGGTCCAATAGCCCCTATGCCACATAAGTAAACACCAATATTATAAATGGAAAATGGCAGGTGGGGGCCATTTTACACACCTTGCGATTTTGGCCCAAGAGATTTCAGTTATTACTCGGAACTTATTCATACATTTTGAGGAGGTGAGAAAAAAAAACACAGTTCAAAACAAAAACTCTTCCCTTTAAAAACTTACTTTTAATATAAATCTTTAAAATTTCATATAAATTCCTTACAGTGTCAGCAAGTAGTATAGATAAGACATTAATCATGTGGACATAACATACCATGATTATTGTTTAACTCACCACCTCCCGTAAGTCACTCTCCTGGTTGACTTCATTGCATATTAATGCGGATCCATATGATATAAGATAAATCCAAACGTCCATTCGATTTCTTATTGCAATATTTGTCCAGTAAAAGAGGCCATGTGATACTGGGATAGGCTCACTTTTCGCTATAAATGACATGCTAGCTAATACCAAATTTTAGAAGTTTTCATTATGTTTTATTATTTTTAAAGAAATAAAAACTTTAGTGCCATTTTCTGTGACCAATCATTTTTTTCGATTTGCCACCAATGGATGATAGTGAGGGTGAATTTTTTGCAGGCTGCAGTGTAGTTTTTATTAATACCATTTTGGAATACATGGGACTTTTGGATCACGTAATTTTTTATTTAAATATTTTCGGGATGTGAAATAACAAAAAAATAATAATTTTTTTGCATTGGGTATTTTTTTCTCCACTTTTCAGACTATAGGATAAATATAACTTTTATACACAAAACGATACCAATTATGTTTAACTTTTTTTATTATTTATTTGTAACATGGCAAAAAGGGGATATTTTGAACATTTCATTGTTTTTACTTTTTTGTTTTTAAAACTTTTTTCACTTGCCTCCTTGTCAGCAGCACAAAAATGGGGATTTCTCTGCCCTGCGAACTGAGAGGACAGGTGTAATCTTTAATAAATTGAGTACGTTATATATTGGAGCCCATACTACATCCCTTTTTTTCTGTCCTATAGGACATAGGACAGGTGGAGGTTCAGACTGTTTCCTTAAAGATAAGTCTATTTTCTCTTATATAGGCAAAGATTTACCTACATGATGGAATATCAATGTCTTTAATATTCTACAGCATACAGTCTGCAGTGTGTCTGGATGCTCAGACAGCACGGACAGCCTGTTCTCTTCCCTCAGCGTCTTGTATTTGTCTTTGCGCATGAACAGCAATTCCACCTGTTGGTTTGCTTTTGTTGCTGCTTCAGAGGTTGAAGCTAGGGATTGCTTCTATCTTATCCTTTGTCTGTCCCGATGTGCTTAAGTCCTTACTGACAATAGACGTATGGGTACATCGTATAGTCAGCAAGGAGCTATGTAGCAGGTTCATTCAGTGAGTCCACTACATAGGTGGCGGTGGGTGGCGGCTGATTGTTACAAAGTGTTCAAAAAGTTGCATGTATCCCAAAATGGTACCAATAAAAACTGTATTTCAACCCACAAAAAATTAGCCCTCGCTTAGGTCTATAGGTGGAAAAACCAAGAAGTTATTGGTCACAGAAAATGACGCTGCAGTAGAAATGTAAGAAATAGAGAATTTCTAATTACTTCAATTACTATTTGTCTTTTATCCATAACTTCTACAGAAGTTCACAGATTATGTTATAATTGCCCATCAGTTGCTGAAAACAGCCGCATGTGGGTGGAATTTGGACATTTCTAGGCATTTTGGGGCATTTCTGGCTATTTTGGGGGAAGTTGATGGTGAATTCTAAATTTCCCAATATTTTGTTGGAAACTATGTGATTTTAACAGTTTATCTACCGTCTTGGAAATATATAGGATGTCTTCATAATTCCTACACGATTCTGTACATGTATGTCATCAGTGACCGGTTGGGCAAACAGCTACCATGCAATCAAGAGCAGTAGTGTGGCTGTGATTGGCGCTACAGTTCCAAACTTATAGCCAGAATCGGAAAAACATTTGCCTACTTACTGAACATATACACTTTGTGTATATGAGATAAGAGAGACACAAAAGCAAAGTCTACGGATATCACGAACAGGAGCAATAAAAGTGATGTGAATGGGGCCTCATATAAACAGATTTTCATTTTTTAGGGACAATCTCCATAGACACAGGAAATGGTCATGCACAGGGGATTAGCTACAGGGAGTGCAAGGTTAGCAGTTGCTACCAGGCCCTGGTGTCTAAGGGGATCCAAAGGCCCCTATGCTACAAATGTAAACCCCAATTTTATGTAGGTATATATATACTTATTCCAAACCAATATCCAAAGGGCACACAGATTAGGAATGTTGTATATGAGAGTCTAAATAATGTTTTTGGTGTTTCCAGAAGGTGTAACAAAGGAAGACTTAAGTGGAGAATTTTAAGCAATGTTTCAGAATCAATATTTGACATATATGTATTTGCTTAAACGAATCAGAAAACAGCACCTCTTGAATTGTGAACTTTCCTTTAACACATACCTAATAACAAATGCTGATTTCCTAAGGCTATGTTAACACGGTGTAATTGCAGCACGTACACTACGGCCACAATTATAGTTGGTGATTTGAGAGTCGCGCTGATCGGCGCGTACTCCCGCGGCGCGCGCGGTGGGGGGGGACAGCCCGTCAGCCCCGTTGACATGCATTACTCACGGCACGTATTCGCCGCAAGTAATTGACATGTCACTTATCTCCCTTGTACGACCGTATTGTATGAGTGGGGAGAGGAGGCGTAATCCATAGTTCTCTATGAGAACTATGGATTACCGTAATTTCGCATCCCACTCGTAGAGCGCAAAAACGCGCCGAAATGCGTGCCGAAATTACCCAAAGTGAACATACCCTTAAGCTATGTCTACTCAGCACAGAAATACTGTTGGTTTTTGGGATGTTTAAGTATTTTGAAACCACCGACAATCCGACGGTACACAGTGCTGCCCAGACAGCAATTAAATACCTGTGCTGTAGTCTATTAAGCATGGGTTTTTAACCGCCATGTTAAAAATACAGGGGAATATGCAACATTTAGCATATTCCGCCAGACTCCCGTGGTTTGAAGTTGGATTCCCGTACACTCAGTTGTACGGGCTGACGTCAGAAACTAAAACCAACGGCAGCTTTTGCGCAAATCAGTGTCAAGAACTATGGTCCTGCATAGGACAAAATGCTGTCAGCTTTCTAATGTATTTTGTCCTATGCTGTGTGCACCTAGCCTAACATGTCTGGTTCATGTAAAGGTGTTACAGATAAATAGCTATCTAATTAAGACACTAATGACTTCTTAAAATTTTATTTGGCTTCAATTAAAACAATTATAGGCTCTAAAGCTCTTCAACATAAATTGAAACGTGACAATGACAGATGCTTGTAAGCTAAAAGGTAGCATACTGAGATGTATTTGCATGAGCTAGGTGGTAAATTGGAAGCCTTCCAGTGGTCATTTGTATTAAACCATAATATCAAGGTAAACATTAAAGTGTCAAAAATAATAAATAATTATATTTATTGATTTTCTAAACCATCTGGCTCATTATTAAAAGGGATGTATTTGGAGGTGTCATAGTAAACTATAAAACTGGAGCTGGGCATGTTCCTCAGATGTTCCAGAGCTGTGTTACCTTGCAGGACAAGGGTGTATTCCCAGTCACTAAATTCTTTTAACACCATGTCTACAGACCAGCAGACCATGAGTGGATGCCATGCAGATTGCTTAGAAAGGCCACTCTCTAAGGGATTTAGGAAACTAGGTAAACTTATTGCCAGGAACCCATGGTGTTTTGTCATTATTCCTATCATTCTGTCAGCTGGGTTAGGAGTTGGTTTTTGTTTCCTGGAAGAAAGAGAAATCAACAAGTATGAAGAGCTATTCACTCCGGTGGGGAGTATGGCAAAGGATCATAGAGAATTCAACAAGATGCATTTCCCTGTAAATGACTCAAGTCAGTTCTCAGTCCAGCGACTCTATACGGTGGGCACATTTGCTTCTCTGATCATCATAAACACATCAAAAAATATCCTTTATTGCAGCAACCTTGATGAACTTCTAAGCCTGGACACAATCGTGAAAAATCTGACTTCTAAATCTTGTTTAACATTCGGTCAATTATGTGCCGAAGTTGATGGTCCTTCTTGCCTCCCAGCTAACCCTTTAATTAACTCAATTAGCAATGGTACAAAGGAAATTCTAATAACATACCCACTGCTATCTAATGGGGAGTATGTCGGACTGTACTTTGGAGGTGTGACATTAGGTCCTGACAAACACTTGCTGAAGGCCCAGGCTCTAAGGTTGTTATATTTCCTGAAAGATGATAGTGCAGAACTCCAAATCAAAAGCTTGGAATGGCTGGAGCACTTCATGAGAGCTCTCCCTCATGAAATAGAAAAATTACATCTCAAATCACTAAAGGTAAGTTATTTTTTATATAGTCTTATGTGTTGGTCTTGAAATGTCCGAGCATCTTGTGACAATGATACCTATCATGGAGTGATATTTATTATACAGCAGGTAAAATGGCCAAATTTTAAAGAGGTTATCTCACCATGCTATTTCACAGAGCCAAAGGCAGCTTCCGATTCATGCTTCATTACTCTTCCTGGTCAGTCTGTGGGTGAGTCTATAGCAGTGATTAGCACATCAGCTCCGTATTTCCAGCTCTTTTAATTGCACTGCAGAAATCAAGAGAATTAAAATTTAATCTCCCTTTTCTTTTTTAGGGCATAACACAAAACCCGTTCTTAAGTGCTGACCTGTGGGGGGATGTCCCCCCCCCTTTCTTCAGATTAAAACAAAAAGCGAAAGAGAAGGGCCCGTAACAAAAGAAAAACCCGTGTGCACTCAAGCAGATAAAAATCCCCTTTTTTTCTGCTGGGCCAAGATAAAATCAAAAGAGGAAAAAGTTTTCTGGAAAAAAGTCTTATTTGAAAGTTTACTACATGTTGAAAGCTAATCTTTTTTATTGGGGGCAACCCCCTTTTAGATCTGTGAAACTTTGACAAGGCCTGAGTTTTTGAAGGGTTTGATGACTGGGGTTGGAAAAGGGCTTTGATAGGTGTTTCAGTATGCAGTGGTTTTGTACCTACCAATGGGGAGTCCAAGGAAGGAAAAAATATAAACCGAGGGTTGAGTCATTTGGGGAAGGGAAAATCTTCCCCAAATGAAAAGTAGGAAAAAGGCTAGCCTATGTGGTCCAATCAGTTCATGCTGACCATGAACTAAAGATGTCAGAATACATATTGTATTATAAACTCCAGAATATGAAATTTAAAAAAAGGAACACATTTCCGGGAAACAAGGGCGATCCAATACGCCCGAAAAGCTCCCTTTTTTTCTGTCTGTTTTTGTTTCCCTGCTGCACGTTGGAGTGAATAAAATACGGCACTTTTTTTCACTGTAACCCCTTTAATTTTGTGTTCCCTTTCATATTCTGGGGTTTAATTTTCTGGGGTTTTTGGGTGGTAGCCAGGGGTCAGGGGGGGAGGTGCGCCATCCAACTGGATATACAAACATCACGGAAGGGGGATTCAAAGGGGAGCTAAAACCCTTTGTTAATTTTTTATATGATTTTATTTTCCAAATTTTTTGATGGTGACATGGACTGGTCAGAGTGTCCATGGTGACCCTTGTCCATCCTGAGAAGTGTTCACAGTTGGGCATCAGAATTGGACGATGAAGCAATAGAAGAAGATGGCCTAGTCCCCGATCATCCCTTTTTTTTTTTGACAAACATGTGGATGACTGGAAGTTTGTGCATCAATAACCTGTGGAAAAGATGGCACAAATATTCACTTAATGGTCTAAGGGGGAACCCACCCCTTTATGAACCAAAAGGGTGCCTTTTCCTGGGGGGAAGGCTATTTGCCTATGGTACCCAAATGCGTTATCCTGCCCCAGCCCACATCTGTATTATTATTATTATTATTTATTTTAAAGCGCCATTGATTCCAGGGCGCTGTACATTCAAAAAGGGAGGTTACATACATAACATATGCCAAACAAGTACAATGATAACAGCAAATGACTTACGACTGGCACAGAGGGAGTGAGGGCCCTGCCCGCAAGGGCTTACAATCTACAGTGGAGGAGGAGAGAGACAGATGTTGAGGGGCAGACATATTTTTGGGTTAGCACAGTGGCTGCTAGGTTATTGTAGGTTATAGGCAGTCCTGCAGAGGTGGATTTTCAGGTTGCTTTTGAGGCTGGTGAGAGTGGGGGAGAGTCTGATGTGTGGGGCAGGGGAGTTCCAGAGTATGGGGGAGGCACGAGAGAATCTTGGGAGACGGTTATGTGAGGAGCTGATAAGAGGAGAGCAGAGAAGAAGGTCCTGTGAGGAGCGGGGGTTGCGAGGAGGGGGTATCGGGGATTAAGGAGGAGATGTATGGAGGGGAGAGGTTATGGAGAGCCTGTAGGTCAGGGTTAGTAACTTGAAATGAATTCGCTGGGCAATGGGTAGCCAGTGAAGGGATCGGCAGAGGGGAGAGGCAGAGGAGTAGCAAGGAGAGAGGTGGATAAGAAGGGCAGCAGAGTTGAGGATGGATTGAAGGGGAGCAAGGGTGCTAGACGGGAGGCCGCAGAGAAGTATGTTGCAGTAGTCTAGACGAGAGATGACAAGGGCATGGACAAGCAGTTTTGTAGAGTCGAAGTTGAGGAATGAGCGGATGCGGGAGATATTTTTCAGGTGGAGGCGGCAGGCAGAAGTAAGGGCTTGGATGTGTGGTTTGAAGGACATCTGAAGCCGAGTGATTGTGATTTCCTTTGTAAAGTGAGGCACTCTTTAAAAAATAATCGAATTATTCCTCTTTGCATTAAACGCAGGTTGATCACTCAACGGCTATGTCTCTTCAAAAGGAGTTTGAGGGGAGCACGGAAACCATCATCCCTTTGTTCTCCATAACATATGTTGTGACCATATTGTTCTCTATACTATCTTGTGTCAGGTAAGTGAATTTTTACAGCCCAATACAGGCAGTAATATTCTAGGGCAATGATTTCTTGCAATGGGAAATCATCTGAAAATGTTTGCCTCTCTGAGAGGATGGTAAGATAAAGAAATGTTATACACCAGAAAATTCAGTGAAACACTTCGGGCCTCATGTCTAGTAGGAAGACTATGTTGCCCAGAGCAACCAATCAGAGTTCATAGCAACCAATCAGAGCTAGTAGCAACCAATCAGAGCTCATAGCAACCAATTAGATCTCATCTTTCATGTCATATAGTGATCTGGAAAAATGAAAGCTGAACTCTGATTGGTTGCTATAAGCTCTGATTGGTTGCTATGAGCTCTTATTAGTTGCTATGGGCAACAAAGACAGTCTTACTGCTAGATACTTTTCATAAATGAGGCCCAGTGACTTCACTAAATATTATGCAAACAACAAATACAGCAAAGATAACAGATACAGATAGCAATAAAATAAAAAAAAAATGTGCTCCAATGTTAGATAAATACATAAGAATATATACAAGCATACAGAAAGAAATATTTCACTGAGCTTCGTTTATCCTGTCTTGAATAACTCAAACATTGTGCCACTCACCCCAGGATGATAATCCCAGTCAATGAGAATAGATAGTAATGTTCAGCTGGATGTCTCAGCTGGTAACTAATTCACTAGTGATGCATATGAATATATACTGTATATTCTTATGAACCTTATATATCATTATCGGATTACATACAAAGTAAGCTTTCCAAGTGATCCCTGAGCCCAAACCAGGACATAAGAATACGTACAAAAGAGCTCTAAAATGTTCCTGAGGCCCTAAGGCCATGTGTCCACAGGGCTGGTTTTTGGTCGGATTTTGAAGCGGATTCAGTATTTAGAATCCTACAAAAATCTGACTGTAAATCATCCCTCAACAGACCTCAGTAGAAAATCCGAGCTGCAGTCTACACAGCTCAGATTTCCTATTGTCGGTTTCCAAATCCGCTGGTTTATGGAACATGTTCTATAATCCTCCGTATTACGTTGGATTCTAGTACAGTTCAATATTAAAGAGCCAGCCGAAAACCGACCATAAAATCGGCAGCTTTTTGCTAACAGGGAGAAAGAGGAGAAAGAGAAAAAAAAAAAATCAGAATAGGAGTTAGGGGCTCTGTGCAGGGATTGCCTAAACAAGGTACAGTGCTTCAGGACCAATTTAATGTCCTTTGTACATGAGGTCATGATATTCAGCTGAAAAGATTCCACAGCCACCAGGAACCTATGTTATAGATTTGCATGTCCAGTAGACATCCAGTGAGCTCCTCTATTCTCATTATATCATTCCCCTTGTGAGCCCAAAGGATCAGGGACAATAGAGAGTGTGATTACAGGTCAGTTGGGGAATAGGATTAGGCAGCATTGATGAAGTGCTTTACTATGGGGTGCTGATATGCTCTCAAGTAGAGGCCCAAGAGGTGTGAGTGGGGCAAAGCTGGGGACATGCTAAGATGAATAAGGATTACCCTCCAAATTGTTTAATTAACCCTTTTTAAAAGTCTAGACAAATAGGTGTTATCCTCAGAGGTGTGGGTAAATATCCTTTGGCAGAGTTACGCTGTCAAGACAGAAAGATGACTAAGGCTCAGTTCAGATCTGTGTTGGAGGTCCCATTTTAAGTCTCTGACAGATTCTGTCCAAATGCAACTGTATTCTTTTACATTAAAATGATGGACACGATGATTGAAACCTGATGGACCCGAGTCTGTCAGGCGCCATTAGTGACCTTCATGTGACGGATCTAGCACCACCTATTCGAAGGAGGCTTCAAACAGACCCCTCACACTCCTGTGAACCGAGCCGGAGTGTTAATTAAGCGTTCAATGGGGACATGGCAGTTGTGCTATTACAATTTGTAGATTGCTTTTTTTGGTGCTTGGTGGTCATAGACGAGCTCAATGCTTCTGTAGAAAATTATTTTATTTTTTTAAATTGTCCTGTTTTGTTTCAGCTTGGACAATGTAAGAAATAAAATTTGGTTGACCACGATTGGAGTGATATCACCTGGATTAGCCATTTTGACCAGTTTTGGATTGCTATTACTGTGTGGCGTACCGTTTTCCAGGACAGTTGCCAATGCACCCTTTCTTATTCTTGGTAAGGAAAAAATTCCATAATTTTACTATTCATTGTTTACATAATTATGTACTGTACAACTACATTGTGCCTGCAGGATCTTACACTATTTCATGTCAATCAACTTCATCTAAAGCTAGCAGGATACTGTTGTCTATTATCAAAAGCATGGATTCACAGGTGAGGGACATAGGGCCTTATGTATAAAAACTGTGTAGGTCTAAGACTTTGTTGCCCACAGCAACCAATCAGAGTTCCCATTTTATTTGATATAGTGCTCTGAAAAAAATGAAAGGGGAGCTCTGATTGGTTGCTATGGGTAACAAAGAAAGTCTTAGACCTAGACAGTTTTCATACATGTCCTCCATCATCTTTACATTTTACAAAGCATCAGTGCAACCTCATCTAGAACAGAGACATGTAAGAGGATGCATAAGAAATATGCAATACATAAAACAGAGTGGGCTCATAGCAAAGTTTCAAATTAACCAGCCATCATGATGCCAGGTTTTGTCGCTCATTAACTCCTTAACGACCACCCATCGTCTTTTGACGTCAGGCATTTCAGGTCGTTTGTCTGCAGCGACGTCTTATGGAGTCGCTGCAGACATCGGAGTTTGCGGAGTTTGTACTACACAGCCTTGATCCCAGCGCAGCTCCTGCGAGCATCGGGGAGCGGGGGAACCTTCGTTCCCCGGTGCTTTAACCCTTTGATTGCCGCGGATCATCACCGCAGCACAATCAAAGGGTTTCCCTGCTCTGTCTGATGATCGGAACACCCGGTGACCCGACAGAGCCTGAAGAACGGCTGCACTGTCAGCCCTGGGGACTTAGATAGCACCAGGGCTGTCTGTGTAAGAAGCCAGCAATCAGGGCACACTGTATGCTGCCCTGATTGACTGACACAGTTTATAATGTATTAGCATATATGAATATGCTAATACATTACTAAGTGTAAAAAAAAAAAAAAAAACACCGTTCTCCCTTCATGGGATTTATTTTTTTTTTTAAGTAAAAAACATAAAAAGAGTTTAAAAAAAAAGAATAAAAAAATAAATAATAAAATAAAAATGAATATTTAATAAAAAATAATTGTGCATACATTACACACAAAAAAAAAACTACACATATTAGGTATCCGCACAACCGTAATAACCTGTAGAATTAATCTAACAAGTTATTATTAGAGATGGGCGAATTGATTCTAACAAAGTGGAATTCTTTTAGAATTTCAGGAAAACTTCGGTTCGGAACAAAGTCGAACTTTGGGGCACTTCGGGTGAACGAAGTGTGCTTTTCATTGATAAAATGGCTGCGAGCACGTGGCGTTACATGGGGCAAAGCAATCTGGGAGGAAGAAGGGCATAGCCTGCATGACATGTGCAGAGATGAAGCCAATCAGAGATCGGCGGGATTCTGTGACGTCACCGCACTATATAAGTCCGGGTGCGATGCTGGGAGCTCACACTCCTCTCACTGTACTGATTAGGGAAGGTGCTGCTGCAGCTGCTTGTGATAGCTGATACTAAAGAACTCATTTTTATACAGCGATTTTTGGGGGGTGTCTCAGCTTGTCTCAGAGACTGCTTCTCTTAACGTTCTATTTCTGATTTTTTGGGGTATTGGATCTGATGTCCAGTGTGTGTCCAGTGCAGCTGCATATACAGCTCACAGCACATTGAATATCCAAGGGTGATCTAAGCCTGTTCCTGTTGTATTCATTTAAAGAAACAGCCTTTTTACAATGCAAATACCACTTCATTTTTGGCAGCTCAATTCTTTTGCGCAATTTACATCCAGGGGTTAATTAAGCTTTGTTCTGCTGCTGTGGTGACTAAAAGAAATGTATTATTTCACCGCCAAAAAAAGACATTTTTCCTGTAGCATAATTCACAAGCGAAGGTTAATTACAAGTTTTCCTCTTGTTGTGTAGCGTAAAAAACACGCCATTGTAACACGCTACAAAGCTCATAGTTTGTGGTTGCTCAATTGTTTGGCGCAATTTACATCCAGGGGTTAATTAAGCGTTGTTCTGCTGCTGTGGTGACTAAAAGAAACCGTTTATTTCACCGCCAAAATAGTAATTTTTCCTGTAGCATAATTCACAATCGAAGGTTAATTACAAGTTTTCCTCTTGTTGTGTAGCATAAAAAACACGCCAGTGCAACACGCTACAAAGTTTGTAGTTTGTGGTTGCTCAATTGTTTGGTGCAATTTATATCCAGGGGTTAATTAAGCGTTGTACTGCTGCTGTGGTGACTAAAAGAAACCGTTTATTTCACCGCCAAAAAAGGCATTTTTCCTGTAGCATAATTCACAATCGACGGTTAATTACAAGTTTTCCTCTTGTTGTGTAGCATAAAAAACACGCCATTGTAACACGCTACAAAGCTCATAGCTTGTGGTTGCTCAATTGTTTGGCGCAATTTACATCCAGGGGTTAATTAAGCGTTGTTCTGCTGCTGTGGTGACTAAAAGAAACCGTTTATTTCACCGCCAAAAAAGGCATTTTTCCTGTAGCATAATTCACAAGCGAAGGTTAATTACAAGTTTTCCTCTTGTTGTGTAGCGTAAAAAACACGCCATTGTAACACGCTACAAAGCTGGTAATTTTTGGTTGCTCAATTCTTTTGCGCAATTTACATCCAGGGGTTACCCAAGCTTGTTACTGGCTTCATTTGGAGTCAAATACAGGGTGTGTATTTATCATATACAGATATCTTCATCAGTGTCTGTACATTTTAGAACAAACAGTATGTCAGACAGAGAGGTGGCAGGCTCTTCACCTGCGAGTGGCATTGGCACAAACATTCCTGGAGCAGGCCCAGGTCGCAGCACAGCAAGGGGACGTCGCAGCAGGGGTCACTCGGTGAGGCCACAACTGCCGCTGTCATCTAGCGGCCGTGTGTTGTTCAGCAACCCAATGGTTCTTGATTGGTTGGCTAGGTCATCCACTTCCTCCCAGATGACATCTGACAACCCCAGCCAAGAGTCAGTGGGATCGTCAGACACAACCATTAGTTGGCATGGCCCGGGAGCGGGTCAGCGGCCCTCACCTGTCCTCAACCCGCCTCTGTCCCATCCGGTTCCCTCAGCCAGAGATCTACTATGTGGTCTGGGCTCAGCGCCACTATATAGCGAGGATGAACAATTTGAGGAGGGCAGTCAGCAGCTACTTGGCAGCGAAGAAATGGGGCCAATATCCCCTGCTTCTTGCAGTAGGCGGCAAAGTATAGATGTGGAGAGTGGCATGGGAGGTCATGTTGTGAGGGGTCAGCCTCGGCATACCAAGACCGGTGATGAGGACAGCAGTGACGATGAAACACAAATTGATGATAATGTAGCCGACCACACTTGGGAGCCGGTTGAAGCATCGTCAGGAGAAGAGGGCGTCAGCTTGCGTGTCAGGCAGCGGCGCAGCCAGCAAGTGGGTTGTGTGGCCGTGAGTCAGCAGGGTAGCAGCAGTGTGAGGTCGGGAGCCAAGCGGCCACGGGGTAGAAAACCCACTTTGCAGGTCCAAGAAAGTAGCAGCACAGGGGCTCAGCGAGGCAGCGGCGGCAGTAGTCACTCAGTGCGGAGCGTTGGCGGTAAAATCAGCTACTCGGCAGTGTGGCAGTTCTTTGCTAAGACACCGGAGGAGCCGAATATGGGTATATGTAGAATCTGTGGGCAGAAAGTGAAGCGTGGCCAGGGAGCTAACGTTGGCACCACGGCCCTGCGTCAACACATGCAGCGTCACCATCCGGTGGCCTGGGAGAAACGTGGCTCAGATGTGGTGGTCCATCCTGCCGCCGCAGCAGCGGCCAGTGGCACGCATGCCATTGCAGCCAGTCAAGGCTCCACCACCTCTGCAGAAGGTAGCTGTTTTTCTTTGCCATCATCTCCCGGTCTAGATGCTCCTGCTCCTCGCTACTCATGGCGCCAGCAGTCGTTCAGCGAGGCGATTGCAAAGAGACAACAGTATGCGTCCAACCATCCTAAGGTGCAGAAGCTGACCGTGCTCCTGTCCAAGTTGTTGGTACTGCAGTGCCTAACCTTTCCAAATGGTGGACTCTGCACCATTCAGAGAACTAATGGCTTGTGCCGAGCCGATTTGCAGAGTTCCAAGCCGTAATTTCTTTTCCAAAAAGGCAGTACCAGCACTTCATAAATATGTAGAACAGAAAGTGGGCCAATCCTTGAGCTTATCGGTTTGTTACAAGGTGCACGGCAGCACGGACGTCTGGAGCTGTAACTACGGTCAAGGCCAGTACATGTCCTTTATGGCCCACTGTGTGGATGTGCTTCCTGCCCAGGCACAACAATAACTTGGACAGGAGACGCCGCTTTCTCCTCCACGTTGTCAAACTGCGGCTCCTGCGCCAATGTCCGCCTCCTCCTCCTCCACCACCACCACCATCTCAGCCTCCACAAGTACTGCTCCATCATACCACATGTGTAGGGCACAGCGGTGTCACGCAGTTCTACACCTGGCTTGCCTCGGCAAACAAAGTCACACAGGGGAGGAACTGCTCCGCGTCATGCAACAAGAAATCGATGTGTGGCTTTCTCCACGCCAACTGCAAATTGGAACCATGGTGACGGACAATGGGAGGAACATGGTGTCCGCGCTGCACCGAGGAGGGATGGTCCATGAGCCCTGTATGGCGCATGTGTTCAATCTGGTTGTGAAAAGGTTCCTGAAGTCTTCCACCGATCTTCAGAAGATTCTGAAAATGGCCAGGAAACTGTGCATGCACTTCATCCATTCCTACAAAGCCAGGAACACCCTCCTCAAGTTGCAGCGGCAGAACGGCCTCCCCCAACACAGTCTGATTTGCGATGTTTCCACCCATTGGAATTTCAGCCTGCACATGTTGGACCGACTGTATGAACAAAGAAAGGCCATTAACGACTTTTTGATGATCCAGGCGGACAGGAGTACTCCCATGTGTAACTTTGATGTCAGCCAGTGGCAGCTCATGCGTGACACCTGCCGTTTGTTGAGGCCATTCGAGGAGGCCACGTTATTTGTCAGTCGCCAGGACTATGGGATGAATAACGTCATTCCACTGCTTCATGTCCTGGAACAGATGCTGAAAAATCTGTCTGGGCAGGGGACTGGAGACGTGGCGACTACATCTCGTGGCCACATGAGTCCGGTGGGGACTGAAATGGAGGAGGAGGAGGACATTGGAGCAGAAGCATTGTCTGGTGAAATGAGTGGATTTTCTACCCAGGTGACAAGAGAGGAGGAGTAGGAGCAGCTGGAGGAGGTAGATGGAGATGAGGAAGACGAGGCAGATGACCCGCAAGCACCGTGGCAGTATACAGTGGAGATGGAGGCAGGGAGCCCCTCGGAGTCACTTGTGCAGATGGCCCGCAGCATGCTGATTTGCCTGGCTAATGACAGCCGAATAGTCAGCATCCGGCAGAGGGATGACTTCTGGTTCTCCACCCTATTGGACCCTCGCTACCGGTCCAAAATGGGAGCCTTTTTCCCAGCTATTGAGAGGGAGGACAAACTCAAATACTATAGGGAAATCCTCCGTAGTCAGTTGGCCGCTGCCTATGTGCGGCATCGTACCTCCTCTGACAGGTCTGACCGGGGGGTTCCTCAGCGCTCATGTACTACTGCCGCGGCTGCTGGGGGAAGATGGGGGGGGGGGGGTAGGAGCAGTACCAGCTCCATCAGCAGCAACCTAAGTCTGGAGTCACTGATGAGCAGCTTCCTTCACCCGCCTAGTGAGGAGGGTAGTCACCAGCAGCAGCAGCAGGACCTGGAGCAGTCCCTGAACCAACAGGTGGTGGCCTATTTGGACAGCACTCTGCCACCCCAGTTAGAAGATCCGCTGGACTACTGGGCAGCCAAACTGGATGTGTGGCCGCAACTTGCCGAGTTTGCAGTGGAGAAGCTGTCCTGCCCGGCCAGTAGTGTGGCATCAAGCGGGTGTTCAGTGCGGCGGGGGCCATCGTTACCTCAAGGAGAACCCGCTTGTCCATGGGAAATGTGGAACGACTGACCTTTGTCAAGATGAATCAGGCGTGGATCGGCCAGGATTTCCACACACCAATGCCTTAGGCGTCAGACTACATCAGCCATGACGCCTCACCCAAACTGTGAGAAATGAGTCTGGGTTCAAATTACCTGCCTCAGCCACAATTCTGATGCCGCCACCCGCCTGATGCCACACATCTTCTGCCAGTTTCTCCATCTGCCACCAACCATCTTTACCAGGGACTGGTATTGCCACCCACCTCCACACTTTGTCATTGTGCCACTCTCTGACCTCATGCTATTGCTCCTGCCGCCGTCACCTCCACTCTCTGTCATTGTGCCACTCTGTGGCCTACTACTGTTTTGCCACCTCCAGAATGTCATTGTGCCACTGTCTGACCTCATGCTGCTGCTGCTGTGACCTCCACACTGTGTCATTGTGCCACTCTGTGGCCTAGTCGTGTTTTTTCCACCTCCAGAATGTCATTGTGCCACTCTCTGACCTCATGCTGCTGTGCCTGCCACCGTCACCTCCACACTCTGTCACTAATGTTGCCACCTGAGCTCTCAGCTTGTTTTTTTCCAGCTTTCGCTGGCATGACTTTATCAGGCTACATTGCCGCTTGAGTTTTTTTGGTCAGTTTTGCCCTCTTAAGTGCCCAGGGAATTTTATAGTGAAGCAATTCTAAGAGTGACGGCAGTCATCTGCGTGTCATACTAGAACACAACATTGTATGAAGACCAAACCAAGCTCCCTCTGCATATTTAAGCATGGCACAATGTTCTACAGCACCCTGCAGGCTCTGTGCAGCCTGGAAATAGCTGTTTTTTAACACGATTTGTGCCGTAATTCGGATCGAAATGAATTTTGTCTGAAAATTCAGCGAAGTGACCGAATCGAATTTTTGAGAAATTCGCCCATCTCTAGTTATTAAGTGTGAAATGTGAATGGTGTAAAAAAAATGTAACAAAATTGAAAAAAAATTCTGCACTTATTCATAAGTGAACTTAAACTATTCCCCCTTAAAGTATAACTCGTCTTGAATAAAACGAGGCCTCAGACAACTGCGTCATTGAAAAAAAAAAAAAGTTACAACTGTTGAAATGCAAGGAGGCAAAAACTAAAAAAAATGTTCTGGTCATTAACTACTTTTCAGGCGTTCGGCTTAAAGGGCTAAAGAAGAGCTTGATGGCCACCATAGTAGAAATAGTAGATGGCCACACAGTAGAAATAAGTCCTGCCTGTATGTGCCCTTGTAAAACGTTTTTCAAAGTAGAATAACTGTAGAAGATACCAGACATCCCTTCCAGCTGGAGAAAAGAAAGTTCAGCCTCCAGAAGTAGAAAGGCATCTTTACTATAAGAGCTGCAAAGTTGTGGAAAAGTCATCTCAGGAACTGGGTTTAACAGAAATGGCTGAATCCCTAAAGAGAGGCTTAGATGAGTCTTTAAAACAGAACTAATAAATGCTGAATGTGAATGCATAGGCTCCTTGTTTGAATGTTGCCACTATATGAGGTCAGAAAACATTATATTTATGTTAGGGCAGATTGGCTTTTACCTTATGGGGACTGTCTCCTGCTGTCCTTTGCTGTCTCTATCTTTTCATTACCCCATGGTTAAACCTGATACATGTAAACCATGCCAACCATAATAATAAACTGGAAAGGCAGGTTTCCAAGAAGGCAATGACTTTTCCATCTAATGTTTGCTTATATATGGGGTACGTACAGAATTCATAACCTTAGTGACAGTACAACCCCAAATATTCCTGCTGAGCATCTTCTCAGCCAACCCTAAAACCATTTTAACTGCCCAACATATAAAAAATTTCTATGTAGATTTTCAATATTCACTGTATTTAACCCCCCGTCATGTATATTTACAGTATGTCATTGCAGCATTAAAGAAGATGTCCTGGATAAGACAAACATTTAGCTTCCTTTTAAATATAGCACCACCTCTGTCACAGAATGTCTCCGGTATTGCATCTCAGTTCCATTGAAGTGAATGGGGCTGATCTGCTGTACCAGAAACATCCTGTAACGAAATTGGAGATATGTTTAAAAGAAAGCAGCCATGTTTTTCTATCCTGGACAATACTTTTAAGGATGTATAGAGTAGGCTCATAAGCTAAGTCTACTACATATTCATTGGTGGTTGGTATTGAACACAGTTCTGGTCATTGCTACTTAAGCAATTAGATGCCGCAGTCATCTGACCACAGCACCAAATCAATTAAAGGGGTGTAACGTAATCACTGGGTGCCATTCAGTTGCCATGGCAGCCGGCACTATTATAAGTACTGTAGTACATCATAGTAGAGATCAAACAATTACATGTCCATGTCCCCCAGGTGTACTAAAAAGTACTGTAAAAAGAAAAAAAAAGTTTCTAAAAGTTAAAAAAAGAAACGAATCTCAAACATTAAAAAAAACACTTTTCTTATTTGTCATTTATCAAAAGTATCCATAAAAATATATATCCAACATCAGAACTGTAGTGTTTTTGGTCATCCTGCTTCCCAGAAAAAATGGAATAGAAAGTGTTTAAAACTTGCATATACCATAAATTGGTGCCAGAAATTGAACCCTCATACAGGTCCAATGAAGGTAATTTTTATTTTCTACATAGTAAAACTTAACTAAAACCATATAAATTGTACTGACCTGCAGATCAAAAACAAAATGTAATCTTTACCACATGGTAAATGCCTTAAAAACATAACCCCCCTTCCACCCCCTCAAAAAAAAAATGTCAGTTCCACCCCACAAAAACATTTATCTTCCTTCCTCAATACATTGTATGGTGGATTAAATTATACCATATAAACAGTACCATACAAAGAAAAACAAGCCCTCATGCAGCTATGTCAATGGAAAGATAAAAAAAATATGTTTTTTGCAAAGTGCGGATGAAAAAAACAAAAAAAGAATAGATGAAAATGGGGATAAATTATATATTTATTTATATAATAAGCATAATTCATATAGCACCACTATACTTTGTCTCACAATATCCCTCGGGCACACAATGAATACATTTTCATTGACTGGTTTTACCGTAAATAACAGTATTTGCTCTTGATTTTGTCTTCCTATAGGAGTCGGGGTGGACAATATGTTCATCATAATTTCCTGTTGGCAGCAAACAAAGGTGACAAGTTCACTCGAGGAACGTATGGCTGACACCTACCAAGAAGCAGCTGTTTCCATCACCATCACGACTGTCACAGATGTACTTGCATTCTACATTGGTATCATGACCCACTTCCCTTCCGTGCAATCATACTGCCTCTACACAGGCACCGCCTTGGTCTTCTGCTATATTACTGCATCACTTTCTTTGGAGCCATACTGGCTCTGAATGGGATACATGAAAATAATAACAGACATTGGTTAACTTGTTTGAAAGTGAATTCCGGAAAGGATAATCAGAGGAGCGTTTTGTATAATGCGTGTTGTGTTGGTGGCTCATATGACCCAACACGCGAGACTGAAACTGAGCATCCAATCACTGTCTTTTTTCATAAGCACTATGGTCCACTTCTTACAAAGCCTTGGGCAAAGGTTTGTGTGTTAGTTTTGTATCTATTATACTTAGCTGCCAGTATTTATGGATGTGTTCAGATAAAAGACGGAATTGATATTCGGAATTTGGCTAGTGCCAATTCTTCCCTGACCCAATTTTATGAAGTAGAGGCCTTATATTTTTCTAAGTATGGCCCAAGAGTTATGGTAGTTGTGACTAATGAAGCAGATTACTGGGATATAAAGACTAGGCAGATCATTGAAGATTGTACGGTAGAGATAGAAAGGAACCATCACATAGCCAAGGAATACACTGTGTCTTGGTTCAGAACATATGAGAAAATAGCAAAGGACGAAAATCTGAACATAACCACTAAGGAGAGTTTTATGAAACACTTAAATCAAATCTATGTCCATTTTCCTCAATTTCAACAGGACATCAACACTGATGGTTATGACATTAAGACATCCAGGTTCTTCATCCAGGCCATAAATATAGTCACTGTCGAAGATGGTAAAAATATGTTAACCCACTTACGGGAAGTCACAACCAATTGCAATGTTGAGTTATTTGTCTACCACCCCTTATTCATCTATTTGGACCAGTATGTAGTAATAATTCAAAACACAATTCAAAATATTGTCGTTGCCACAGTGGTCATGCTGGTCATTTCGGTTCTGTTCATACCAGACCCTCTGTGCTCCCTGTGGGTGACATTTGCTATTGCATCAATTATTGCTGGTGTAACAGGCTTCATGTTCTTCTGGAACATTAACTTAGATTCTATATCCATGATAAATCTCGTCATCTGTATTGGGTTTTCAGTTGATTTTTCGGCTCACATTGTCTATGCGAGTGTTTCTAACAGGAAGCCAAATGGAAACCAGAGAGTGATTGATGCCCTGCATGTCCTGGGTTACCCTATAGTACAAGGGGCTCTGTCAACAATTTTAGGAATAGCTCCACTTTCTGCAGCACATAGCTACATCTTCAGAAATTTTTTTAAGATCATGCTCCTCGTCATCACATTTGGGGCACTTCATGGCTTGTTATTCATGCCCGTGTTTTTAATGACGGTAGGAGCTTGCAGAAAACAAGGGAACAGCAACGAGAGTCAAAAAATGATCAGGATAAGAAGAAAAATATTTTGTCCCCTTCAGTTATTTACAAAGTTCACCCTTTAGCACCTGATATCCAAACTAGAAAACCCGAGGGGAGTTTTCCAGGATATGCCATTTCATCAACCAATGTGAAGGGCTACAGTAGTCATGACAAGCATTGCTACTGTATGAGCTGGCAGGGAAGTGTTTACTCTGTTCTTTATCTAGGTGTCAAACAAAAAGACCATGATAATGCAAACAATCTTGTAGAAGAAGAATGCTGCAAGTCTATCTGGTACAGAAATCTGAGTAGGGCTGCCACTAAGCATCATTGGTGGTGGGCAATACACTTTACCAAGGCTCTAAAACTATACCAAGTCATGCAATCATGTTAGGGTTCTCTATGATCCTGGTATTAAACTGAAAATAATTGACAGTTATTACATACTGTAGTTGGTACAGGGCTGCCCTTAGGTTAGATGGGACCCTAGGTATTGCCTTTTATTGATGTCCCGTATGTTATGGCGTACGATAAAGTTCCCAAGCACATATTGCAGATCATGCACGTAAATACTGAAATTTGCCTTAAAAGCTACGTACAATCAACACATGAGAAAACAAAGCTGCTTTATGTGTAGCTGCCTTCCCAAGGGTTGGGCATTTAGAATAAGGTACATGCAAATTTTAGGCATTGTGTTGTTGTAACATAATACAAAGGTTGCACATCCCTAGGGCCATTATTAACATACTTAAATCTGTTACCCAAACGTTTCTACATGCCCAATATTGTTTATTTAGATAAGATTATTATCAGGTATATTATAAATTATGGTTGAGTGATGAACATAGCAAAGTTGGCTTCCAATCAAAGAATCTAGCTGCAGTGTAGGTACGAGTTATCTTCCATCGTCAACTAGAATTGTAAACCATTTATATAACTGGAATTATTTTGTTAACCATTACATCGCATTGCTTGTCACTTTTTAGACAAATATTCAAATATTAGAATTTATAAGGGAAAAACAGAAAAAAAATTATTTTCGAGAGAAGAATAAGACCAACGGTCTCTAATTGACATATCAATGACAGGGACAGCAAGGAGCTAAGTAAATTAAACCTTCCCCCTTCCCTTTCCTCAAATCTCCAATTGGGCAGGCATTAGTACTGGAGACAAAATGAATGCCTAGGACACATATAAAGTGTTTTTTAAATTAATTTTTTGTGTTATGAACTCTTTGGAATGATATACGGAACAGTTGGAATCAAGAAAGAGAACAATACATGATTCTAGTACATGATTCTAGTTTCAATTAATTTAAAACAATTTAGTAAAGCTTTAAGAAGTTTTTTTACTTTGGAAGCACCAACAGACCTAAATATTCCTCTAGCTAAAGTCTAATTCACAATATTAAGAATTCTAACAATGATACCAGTTTAAAGTATAATAAAAGCCAACAAACAGAAAAAAGTAAAACTGCAGAATTCATATCATTTTTTTTGTAATAGCCATGATTTGATTGTTTATGAGTATGGTGCATTACTTTTTATTGTGTATGATATGAAATAAAAACTATAACTATACTCACGTCGTTATCATTATTGTCAATGTTTAACTTATTTTCATTGGTATCAATAAATGTAAATTTATATTAGCAACTGATCTTTACTGCTCTTTATTTTCTTCTCATAGTAAAATGATAAGATTGGAAAAGTCATTATACAGAAAACTATAACTGAAAGTCTTTCTACATGCTCCAATGTCTAATGCAGTTAATTGAAACCTAGACAATGGTTCCTTCGAAAAAGAGCCAAGAGCTTTCAGCCAAGATCTGTTGATATTTATGGAATGCTTTCCTCTGCCAGACATCAATATTGCTTGACACAAGACTAGGGTTTTCCTAGGAGTGAATGACAAAGACCTATCCAGAGCGGAGCACCCGTTCTGAGAAAGGGCGACCCCACTCCTCAACGACTTGCCCTAACTAATTACTACACTAATTGACTACATCAGGTCATCACAACAAGATCTATGGTTTCTTGTTCTTTTCACCACATATTTTGAATACAAGTCCCCTGATGAACTGATTGGGGAAAAACGTCGGGACAAGTGTTTGATATCTTCTTATTATAGAATTGGGCCAGGTGTTTTATATCTTCTTATAGAATCTGAATATCTTGGTGGTGTTAACCACATATTGTGATGTATAGTAATTAGTTAGGGCAAGTCATCGAGGAGTGGGGTCGCCCTTTTTCAGGGCGGGTGCTCCGCTCTGGATAGGTCTTTGTCATTAGCTTATGTATTTACTTCAACTATTCTAGGACCCATTCTTATCAAGAAACACTAGAATCGTGAGTAAATCAAATCTTATTCTCACATATATTGGAACATATATGGTGGGCTCTATGATGCTGTGACAGACTTTGAACCTATTCTCTATCTGCTCTAACTTAAGTGTGGTGATTTTCTATTAGTAGCGTAATTATTGCCATAGGTATTGGGCTAGGTTTAACGGTTCTAATTAAAAGTTATATTTTATACTGGGATTTTTTTCTTTTCTGTGAGTCATATGTAATTATTCCTGGTTCTATCTTATTGTTTTTTTGTGAGTGGTAATTTTCCTAGGAGTGCAAAGATTTTACAGGGGTCCGACACGGTTAAAAAGTTTCAAATTCACTCAATATTAACTGCAAACAAATCGTGGAATCTCCAACAATAAAATATTGATTAGTACCTTGTTGCTCCTACTTGGGCTTTTATAACCATATTGTACATAAAGATGGTTCCAGTGACAGATCAATGTTTTAAAGGGAATCTATTGCCAGTTTTTGGCTTTTTTTTACAAATTAAAACAAGATATTGATACATATTATTTTCTTAGCTGTTTTTATTTTCTGTAATTTTTTTTTTATTCTTTGCTCTGTTCATGATTATGCGGGTGGCTATCTTGCCTGAGCTGCTTTTAACAGCATATAGGGAGATGCTTTACAGCAGCTATATGGATACAGGAGCCTGTAAATAAGAGCGGATCCATTGACTTCCATAGTTTTCTAGGCATGCTCTGTGACCTGGGAAGAAGTCAGTGTGCAGGGAGGGGGAGAGGGTGAACTGTGACATCTCCTATTGTGACTGGGGAATCCTGTTTTATCTATACACATTGGTGTCACCTTTCAGTGTAACCCTGCCTGTGCTGATAATGAGGAGACGTGAAAAGTATTCTTTATAGAACAGAAAGTGTTAGACTATTATTAGGCCTACTGGCCAAATGGTCACTCAACAAAAGCTAATCACAGGCTGTGCGATTTGCTTATAGTCCCCATAATTTATAAGGAAATCTAGAAGTAAGAGGAATAAGAAAATTTGTACTGTGTCTGCTGAACTCATTGGCAGTCTAATTCACAGACATGGTCAGTATCACTAAAGGTAAAACTGTTCTTTTTAGCAATTCCAGCTGCTTGAAGGAGATCCTGATAGTAACATATTTTCAGTCTATATGACGCATCTAAGTTTTAAAGAGAAGAATATTTTTTTCATTTTGTAAAATAGCACAAAGGGGATGTTTTGAACTTAAAATATGTTGCAGAACATATACAAAAATGGCTCTTCTACAACACCCTGCCTCAAGCAGAGTATAATAGGAGTGGTAAGATGGCATCCACTGAGATCTTCATTATGACCCCTGCTGCCATGACAACCAGTAGGCAACTCACAAACCTAAGATGTCGGAGAGGATGGAGGATGGTGATAGAGCAATGGAATGATGCATAACCCCATTTTTCAACCACTTAGATGCTGCGGTCGCATGTACTGTACCATCAAAGGTGTTAAAAGGACAGGATTGGAATTAATGACATTATGACGTAAAAGTTTGTAAATGTTGGTTAGGGGCTCAAAGATACATTTCCACTATAAAGTACATTAAAGTTTGAGCCTTGTTTTTGAGGAAAAAAAGTGGACATAATAATCTGAAAAATATGCTAATTCTATAGTCAGGCATTAAAAATGTGTTTTCTTGATGATTTCCGGTTCCGGCGCCAACATGAGGTGAAGGGCGCGCAGGAGCTCCCAGCGGCAAACCTAAAACCCCCCAATTTTTCCCGGCAAAAGAACGAATTAGCAAACAGAGGATCGGGAGCTTAAGAGACCATGTCTGACCTGACTGAGTCCCTGAACAATCGCGGGCGAGACCTGGAACAGGCTTGATTCATTGCGGCAGAGGCAGGAAAAAAGGAGAGGGGGAGCAACGCTTGCGCACGCCAAAATGCCGGACCCACCAGGGCTAGCACGGAGGAGGGGGAACTGTAGCTGCAGTCAGAGCGCCACTGTTACCACGGCCCTAATCTGCGCAACGCAGGGGGGAAAGGTCAGGGTTTACTCGGGCAAGTCAGCAGTAAAACCCGGCAGCCTCGCTAAAGGGAGGGGGAGGGGAGCAGCCCATCACAGCACAATGTCGCAGTGGCCATAGGTCATTGACCTTCAGCAATATTAGCTGGACAGGGGAGCGACGGGGTGTGACCCTTGCAACAAGTCAGTAACTGACAGCTGCAAGCTGCTACAGTGTGGCAGGAGAGATTTACAGCCTTAAAGATAACCTTCTGTACCTAACCCTGCAAACATTTCAGCTGTAAGGTGGAGAGTCGGGCATAATTTGCTGAGCATACAAGTGGTTAAACACCAACAGTTTCTCTTAAAGAGACAGTGGACAGCTGCGGCCATACAAAACATCATTTGCCCAAAAACCCTTTGGGAAGCCTTTGCGCATACCCATAAAACACCCTGTAAACCTCTTTTTCCCAGAAAAAGTATGATACAAAAGGAGAACTGTTACTGGTATCCTCTGACTTGCCCCCCAAGTGGATTAACAAAATATTTCTCCCTTAGGAGTCCCTAGTGTCATTGGAGTCTAGCTGGAGAAAACAGATCGATCCTTGCTCCTCGCACCTCCTACAAGGATGCTAATCTTTACTAAACAAACTAAAGGTGCATGGAACGCTATCTATTGGGTGGGAAATCAAAATCTGCAAAGAAAGGGGGAGGGCTAAACCCCCCCTCTCCGAAAAGGGGTACAGCTGAACCTGTATTGAACAAGGACTGGGACGAATTTGTTTGCTCGCGGATCACCCCCCGAAACCCCCAAAAATCTTAAAAATATCCAAGAGTAGTAACACCCCCACCACCAGATACAATACAAAAAAATTGCCCCTGAATTGCCCGTCAGATCCTCCGATCCCAAAAACTCTGGCATCTACTGGGCGCATATGTTCGCCCCCAATAAGGGGGGGAAATCGGGACCATGGTGACAGACTACAGTAGAAGGTAGAATTTGGTTCATCCCTTGAAATGGCGTGATGCTCTCAAATCCCCGTTTTAGGAGGTTTTCTGACAACAAAAAGCTTTATGAAAAAGTGGATAGCTAAAAAAAAAGGGGGCGCGGGGCAATAACTTAAGGGTAAAAAGGACTGCCGGAATCCTCTTCAAATAACCTGTCCCAAAACTGTGAAAAGAAATTCCGGAAATACTGAACCTTCCCGGACGTGCACAGTAGAAAGAGGCACGCATAGGTCCTTACCTGAAGAGGGGAAAAGAGGAGAGGGGGCTGTGAGAGGACAAATGCACGCAGGGATAGACCACGAAAGTCATCGTTAAATATCTCAATTATGTTGATAAAATGAGATTTGGAAGTTTTAAGAGTTTACCCCATACCTAGTATAAAAAAAAGGGGTTTCCCTTTTATGATCTTCGAAGATTTCCCCGGCGGAAGTGGTAAAAGGGAGGGTTCTCTACTGCCTGTTACTGAAATTTTTCCCAAAAAGGAAAGAAAGATTCGCACTCCTGTACCCTTCTATGCTAAAATTTTTTCCAAAAAAATGGGACCTTCCCCATTATTTTAACACCGAGGAAGCAACATCGTTTTGGAAACAGAACAAGATCCCTCCGAAAATTTTCGCCCCAAGGGTTTTCCCTGGGGTCATTTATCAAAATCACCTCCACCAGAGTGAAAAGGGTAGGAATTGAGGATTACACATGCCTTCCTTCAGCCCAAAAAGGGGAGCCCCAAAAAGCCCCCGGCCCCCACTTTGGGGCCCAATTGAAAACTTGGACGGGGAAAAGGGAAAAGGGATTTCTTTTTTTCCCAAAGTTATAAGGTTAAGTTATAAAAATTTTAATCTGCCCCTTACATTGTTTGAGGGTATTTTTCGAAGGGGGAAAAAGGTTTTTGGGGGGTTACTCCGCAACGGGGCCGTCCCCCTTTCTTCGGGGATCAAGGTTAACATTAGTTTGGGTTAATTTTATTGGGGGATTTAAACCTCGAATTAGGTGGGTGGTGCCCTTGGGCCACCCTCCTCCCCCGGCATAGCCTGTGGGGGGGCTGTCCGGTGGGGGAATCTTCCCGCGACATCAACATTCACATTTACTTACTAGTATTTATGGGGCATTTTGTCCTATTACACAGGGTCTAAAAAGTTTGGAGGGGTGGGGAGATGGGTCCTTTTACAAAAATTTTAGGGTTTGGCCCAGGGGGTTAGCCGTAGGGGGAAGCTGAGAGAGGATGCTTTTCTTTTTCTTATATCTTTTCCCTTTGTTGAAAAAGAGAAATCTCACAACACATAATGGAAGGAGTCACAGAGTTGCAATTCTTTTCCTTTCCCTTACAAAAAAAAAAGGGGTGGGGCTTCCCGTTTTGTTGGCCGGGGTTGGTTTTTTAGCAATTTTTTTTGTTTGTATGGTTTTTAAAATTTGTTTTTTTCTTTGGAGTACCCCGCCATGATAAGCAATTGAGAGGCACAAGATTACTATATTTCCTGTCAGCACATGTTGGGTTTGCCAGGGAAGATTTAAACCCTTTTCGTTAGCCATCAAACACTTTTATCTTTGGTTTACCCGGGGGTGTAGATTACCCCCCAGTTTAGATTTGCACCACCCCGGGCGATTTAATTAAAATAAAATTTTGGAAATTTTGAAAGGGGTTCGGGGCCCCAGAGAAGCGACTTAGGGGTTTGAGCACCTGAAGGGTTGCCAAATCGTGTGGGGTTTTCGGGAAGAGACCCACTTAGATTTAAAAGGACTTTTTTTTGGTTAAAAAAATTTTGGGTGGGGGGAGGTTTATGGAAAAGCCCGCGGGGAGAAAAAAAGGCCTTTGGGGGAATATATTGATTTAAAAAAAATTAGCTTTTTCCTTTTGGTGGGCAATCCCAGGCCCGGAAGGACGGTTAATTAAATTTTAAAACATAGCAAAATAAAGATTGCCATTAAAATGTATAGGGCCAAATTGGGGACAATAATGCTTCTTAAAAAGTTTAAAAGAAAATATAAAAGATGACACCCCCCATGAAAGTCAAAGGGAGGTGCTTTAAGAGGGGGTTTAAAGCTTGAGGACAGACTTCCAGGGGGGGTGGTGAGAAGGGAAATTTAAAGGGGAGTTGCTAGCTCGCGCGGGTCTTGTTGACACTTGGAGAACTTTACATCCCGAGGGGAGGGAGTTTTCTTTTACCTGTCCAATGGCCCTTGGGCACGGATAGATTCTTTTAGTGTCGCCCCAAAGGCGACGAGGTAGAGGCACACCCTTGAAAAATATAAATTTTATCAGACCGTGCACTGAACTCCAAGGCTTCATGATTTTTCTCCCCCCAGGGCAGAATACATATGGGTTCCCCCCATATTATATTGTGATGAGGGGTTTTGGGAACTCCTTCATAAATTTGGGGGCTAGATTATCAGACAACAAACTCTGCCTGAGGTAACCCCCCTTTTTTTGGGAAAAAAAGGGGGTTCTTCGGGGGGAAAAACATGTCTTATGTAGCCCGGGGAAAAAAAGCAGAACGCAAAAATAGAAACCCTTTTCGCAAGAAGTTAGAAGGCTAACATCTACATGGCACACTCCCCAACCCAAGAACTAGGGGTAAGTGGTATCAAGCGAAAAAAGACCTTTAATATGGCTGGCGCAGAGAGAGAGGGCCAAGAAATCCCCCTGAGGGCGCCCAAATTTTTTAAATTTGCCTAAAACCCGGGGGGAAAAAAAAAAAAAAAAAAAAAAAAAAACTTGCAAAAAAAAAAAATGGCCAAGGGGCCCGGGTCAAACGAAGTGCCCCCTTCTTAATACACAATGGGGGGCTTTCAAGCATGCAGGGAAAAGGGTGTTTTGAATCTTTTGGGGTTTTATTCTAAATTAATGTCCATCACAAACAAGTGGGTGAAGGGAACAATGGTTTTAAAAAATTAAATGCCGACTCTTTTTGCGGAAAATAAGGAAATTTTTTGAAAAGCCCCCATACAGGCGAATTTTTTCCCCCAAAAGATCCGAAATTTGGCCAACCAGAAAGCCCCAGGCCCAGATGGTTATACTGCGGAATTTTTAAAAATACTTCTTCCTGATATCTTACCCACATTCACGAAGCTTTGCAATTAATTTTTAGATGGGAAAGGGATCCCCAAGTTACTTAACAAGGCCATATAAGGGTTTTGCCCAAACCTGATAGGGGACCCCACTATCCCAGAATCATACAGCCCATCTCCCTCATCAACGTGGATCTAAAAATTGTTTCTAAAATAATGGGCAGATCGCCTCGCCACCTTAATCCCCAATTTTAACTCAGATCACCAAGTTGGCTTTGTCAAGAACCGATAGCAGTGAAAAAACATTTCCCTAAATTATTAACGTATTAGATGATATCAAGCTCCATCCCCATAAACATAGGTCCTCAGCCTTATTGTCAATTGATGCCGAAAAGGCATTTGACAATGTGAGCTGGGAGTGGATGGGGAGGGTTCTGACCAAAATGGGGTTTGATGGAAGATTTCGACAATATATTCAATCCCTATTAGTTTAACCCATCAGCAAGGATAGCTATCCAGGGTTCCTGTCCGATTCTTTTGTTGTGGGAGGGGTACGAGGTAGGGATGTCCGCTGTCACCCCTGCTCTTTAAATTTTCCCCAAATAAACCCTTTTAATACAATATATAGTCAAAAAATTTAAAAGGACTTTGAGGGAATCTTGATTGGGAAACAATTCCTAAAAATTTACCCATTATTTGCGGATGATATCATCTTTTTTTTGTCCCCACCCGACTGGGGAAAGTGCCCTTAATTCTGAATATTCTGACCAAAATTTGGGGAAATAGCTCAGGTTTTTTTAAATTAATATCAAGAAATTTTGAACTCCGGGACCTTACACCCCCGCAAACGGGAAAAATTAGATTCATAGCGATCTTACCGGTGGCCATAGCTAAAGACCATATAAAGTCCCGGGGTTTTTAAATATGGGAAAAACGCCCGAATCAAATTTTTATAATCAAAATTTTCCCCCCCCGGTAGATGCATTTACCGATCCCCTTTGATGGCACGATGTCATCTTTTTTAATGATTAGTTTCTCTGGGCCCTTTTATATCCCATGCGGGACCATTCCCCCCAATTAAAGCATTCCTCTGAAAAAAAAATTAAATCCGTTTTTCAAAAAATTTATTTGGAAAGAAAGGCGCCAAGGAAAGAAATCAAGAAGTAAAGCGCCAAAGGGGTATGGGAGGGTTTTAAAATTTTCCTTTTACATTTTGAACATAATTTCCCTATATAAATCGAGTATAAGCCGACCCCAGTATAAGCCGGAGGAAACCCACTTTTTTCCCCAAAAACCGGGAAAGCTTATTGACTCAGATTTTAAAAACTAAGGGGTGAAAAAGCAGCGGGGTTTCTGGTAAAATTTTAAAAATTTTAAAAAAGATACCAAAAAAATTACATAGGCATTTAAATGCCCCCCCATAGGCGGATAGGCTTTTTAATGTCCCCATAGGCAATATGGGTTGGTATGGGCATTTCCATGCCCCCCATGGCAAAATGGGCATATAGGCGTTTAAGCCCCCCATAGGCAATATAGCCGGGTATAGGCAGTTTAATTCCCCCATGGGCGGGTTTATGGGCTGTATAGGCAGTTAATTATTTCCATGGGCGGATGGCACTATAGCCCCCTGGCGCAAGGCAGGGAATTCCCCCCATAGGCGGTATGGTCCTCATAGGCGGGTAAGCGGAAAAGGTCATTAAAGCTGGATGGCAGGATAGGCCCCCCTAGGCGGGCTATAGGCAGGTATAGGTCCCTAGGCGGGCTAAGGCAGAAAAGGCAGCATGGGTCCCCCAAGACGGGCTATAGGAGAAAAGGGCACCAAGCAGGCTAAGGCAGGAAAACAGGGTAAGGCGGCATAGGCCCCCCAACGGCAATGGGCGGGGTATGGGCCCCTAGGCGGTATAGGCAGTCTAGAAGTATACATTACTAGGCAGGTATAGGGGGCTATAGGCATCAGGAGTAAACATACAGGCATATGGGCAGGCAAGGCAAAATTTGGGCAGTATAGGCATACAGCGGGGATAGGCAGTAAGGAGTACTAGGCGGGTATAGGGCAGGTATAGGCATTTTGGGGCAGGTATGGGCGGGTAAATAGTACTGGGGCGGTATAGGAGATGGGCATACAGGCGGGTATAATAGTACAAGGAGGTTAGGGCAGGTAAAGGCGTACTAGGCAGGTAAAGAAGTACAGGCGGGATGGGGCAGAAAAAGGCATACTAGGCGGGTTGGGCATCTTTTAAAAACAAAAAACAACCACTTACCTCGATCCCCGCTGCTCCGTCTCCCGGGAGCGCTCCTCGCTCCTGTGCCGGCGTGTGCCCGGAGTCCACTGCGGAGCAGGGAGCGCTCGCTCTCTGCACTGCAGTGGTATCTCTTCTCCTGCATGTGCTCCGGAGGAGTCGCATGCGGGGGAAGAGATCACTGACAGCGCACGAGCCACCACAGCGCCAGAACGCTGTCAGCTGACTCGGGATTCAGTTATATGCGCTCCCTGAGGAGCCGCATATAACTGAAGCGTCCCTGTCGGTGCACGGGCCATCGCAGCACCCGAGCGCCGACAGTGACTCGAGTATAAGCCGAGGGGGGATTTTTCAGCACATTTTGTGTGCTGAAAAACTTGGCTTATACTCGAGTATATACGGTAACTTGGCATCGTTACTTCACCATGGTCTAGACTGGATCAAGGGAACTTCTTTCTTTTCCAATACGGCTTTAGAAAAGGATCTAATGGCACCTTGGAACCTCAATGCGCTTTTGCACACTTCATTTGCCGCACTTCCTAGGGTAGCGTGTCACAGTTTGATTATACGGGATACCATAGGCGCATGGGAGGCGGCTAGGAAGTTGTTCAAACTCCTGTACCAATTTAGCAGTTATTTAACGTGGGAAGGGCATCCAGAATTTCTTCCAGGACAAGATCAGGAGAGTCTCACACAGTGGAAGGAGAAGGGGATACACCAGGCAATGTCATTAATTAACCAACAGGAGGGCAGGTTTCTCTCTTTCAGAGAGGTCCAGGGAAAATACGGCATTAATTGCGCAAAATTCCTGAAATATAGGCAAATTATGAGCTTTCTGAAGGGAAGAGCTGGAGAGATGGCTAACGTGACTAGGATTACCTCGGTTGATAAACTGCCGAAAACAGCGGCAGTACCCCATACTTTATCTCAGCTGTACGCAGGACTCCGCTGTCCTTTTGATTACTCTATGGCGGGAACAATATTTAAAAAATGGGAACGAGACTTCCCTGATGCTGACATAGCTTAGGAAATTCTAAAAGGTTGGAATCGGGTATGAAAGGTATTGGTAAATGAGGCGTGGAGGGACACCTATTTTAGATTAACGCACAGAGCCATATATGGATTTAATATCTTACCTCACCCATCTTTCCCGGACAGGATTGTAGCTTGCCCAAAATGCACAAAACCTCTCACGGATTTGAAACATGGCATTTGGTCTTGTCCCGCCTCACAGGAGTTCTGGGCAGCGCTCACTCAGATGTTAAGAAATAAACTGTCTGTGAAGCTTCCAATAACTCCACAGGCACTTCTGTTTCATGGTCTCCCGGAGGGGATGGGTGAGAGGAAAGCACAGTGCAGGACCAAACTTACACATATTTTCCTAATGGCAGCCAAGAGATGTCTATTTAGGGAATGGCTGACGGCAAAAACTCCATCAATGAAGATGGTGGTACAAATGGTCAGGGAGCACATGGAGATGGATAAAATAGCAATGGTTGACAATAAAGAAGCACAAACAGGGAAGTTTTTTAAGGTTTGGAAAAAATGTATTACTGTATTTATGACAGATACAGAAATCCACTCTTTTATGCAGACATTTTCTGAAACAACATGGTATTTGAAACACCAGATGGCAGGGTCTCTAGGAAAACTTCAGCTTAATAGTTAGAACCGTGATATAGAGAGGAGGAAGAGTTACTTTCTGTATTTTCTTTTGACTTGTTTTAACTTAAATTGGTGCCTACTCACTCATCCTACTGTAATTAGATTTTTAAACTGCTCCAATATGCTGTGGTTATGTTTCATGTTAAAAGGAGTCATTAGTAAGAATGCATGGACTGTTGAGTGACCATCTCTTTTAAAGAACGTGTCAATATTGATTATTTAGTGACTTAACATTGTATACCTTTACTTTTGTCAGATTGTATCTAATGTTTGACTTCTACTGTTATATGGGTTTTGTTAATTTTTTTAAAAATAATAAAAAAATAAAAAATTTCATGATAAAAAAAAAAAAAAAATGTGTTTTCTTAACCAGACAGAACCATTTTCATAAATACTGGCATTCCTCATAAATTCATAAAACAATTCTGGATCATCTTTGTATTTTTGCATTTTGCTATTCCTCTGTTATTTTGTTTGAAAATGTATGAACAAGATTATTTTCCTTGTCAATTTGTTGTGTCCCTACAGTCATACTACCAGCATTAGTGTGCACTGTTTGTAGGGAAATACCCCAATGACAGGCAAAATTGTACCTTTATAGTTGTCCAACTATTCATTTCCATGAGGAATAACAGAGCAACACAAGTTTTAAAATAAGGTCCCCAGGACTGTTGTTTTATGGGAAATGTAAATATTTACAAAAACAAACGTCAGAAGATTCTAGGTCATTTTCAAGAAGTAGCCACCCAATTCTCCATCATAGAAAGCAAATATAGGGATCTAATAATTGCATTCACTTAAAAAAAAAAGTTCCCCTGCTAGATATTTATGAGAGTGTCATAGGTAGGGGGTCACGTTTCACGCCGCGGTCCCCTCTATGGACCATCGGCATGCCCGTGTCTCCCATGACCCGGCCATTGTGGTGGCATCTTCCGTTGTCCCTGGCACCTGTCACTCACCTGTCCTGGCTCCTGTCAGTCCTGCAGCGTTTCCTGCTGGCAGAATCGAGTTTGCCATTCTTCCTCCAGGTCCCTGGCGTCCTGTGCGCACACGCGCTCCCTCTAGGGGCGCGTGTGCATTATTGCACTGTATTTAAAGGGTCAGTGTTCCCATTTCCTGTACTGTGACCTGTGAGCCCTGGCTTCATAAGCAACTTCCTGCCCTTGCTCCTGGGGTCAGTTTGTTGGTATCCTTCCTTTGAGCTAGACCTCTGTTTGTTGAAGCTCCTGATAACCATTTGGTTTTCAGTGTTCCTGTGAACTTCTGCGTTTAACCCTGCGCTGTCCAGCCCACCAGTTTCCCTGCTGTTTCCTGACATATTACCAATCATGATTGCCTGCTGATATCTGCTACTGTACTACCTCTGCTACCTGTCTGGGACTCTGCTACCAGTGTACGGCTACACCTGCTGTGACTCTTCATTGCTTCCAGTGTCCGGTGCTCTGTCCCGCATTTCGGATCCGCATACCCGGGCATTTCTAACCACCCTTGGTTAGCAAACGTCACATTAGGGATCCCACTCTCAATCCCCCATCTACTGAGGGCACAGAATCCCCCTAACTCTTGTTCCACCCGACACAGCGACATCAAGAGTGACTCTAAGGCTATGTTCACATGGGGGAATTTCAGCGCGTATTTCGCCACGTATTTGCGCTCTAATACGAGCGAGATGCCCGCCGAAATTACGGTAATCCATAGTTCTCACAGAGAACTATGGATTATGCCTTCTCTCCCCGCTCGTACAATACGATCGTATTGTACGGGCGGGGAGATAAGTGACACTTGGTGAGATAGTAATGCATGTCTATGGGGCCAGTGAGCTGCCATCCCCTGCGCCGCGGAAGTACGCGCCGATCAGCGCGACTCCCCGAACACCCAGCGTAATTGCGGGGCATACTGTACGCCCCGCAATTATGCCGTGTGAACATACCCTAAAAGTGAACATGTGCACAACTCTCATTAATGTAGTCTACGGGATATACAATAACAACACAGATTGTGTGGCTGTTGCTGTAAATCTCATTGAACGCAATGAAAAGGGATTGTGGGTATGACAAATGTCTTAAATCAAAGAAAACCTTTAAATTGCCCATTTATAATAAGATGTACGAGAGCAAATATGAATGGTTAAGGAAAATGACAGTCAGTGTATTTACTACTAATGTGCTTCAGGTCTTAAGAACATAATGTGCAGTAAAATTATACTTAATTACTCTATCACTTGTTTAACGTCACCTCGCTGTTTGTTTAGAAGATTATTTCATTAGCATTTATAGGTTGATAGGTTCATGAAAAACAAAATTGGTATTTATTATCTATCAGATATTTTAGTCAAAATAAACAACTGAACTAGAAAATTTGTTCTGAAGTTAATAGGAATAATCAAAAGATTAATGATGACTACAGATTTATACAGTGCGAAAAGGTCAACACTGACATGTAGTAATAATTTGTTATGTGTTGTGAGAAGAGGAAAATTTGCTTACCTGAAATCCCTTTTCCGAGACAGCACCAATGAGTTTTGCATTTCAGCGTTCATGGGTGTACTTATTATAACCGCTTCTACGGGAGTATTCATTTTGACAGCGTTTTCTTCTTCAATTCATATATAAGACTGAAGAAGGACCTCTCGCCCAAAATGTCGTTACCTCTGCTATACCTGCCATATACATGAAATTTTTAGTTCTCAGATTGATGATGCATGTCATTTTTCACATGGAGTGTTAGACAAAGTAGAAGATTTTTTTTTCACTACAACAATAAGTGAAGTGCTGACTATTATCTTATTTGTATTTTGATGTAACAAGGTGGAGTTGTAGAATTACCACCATTGTCTGGCACTCAGTATATAACATATGAGAGTGCAGTTCCATTCTAATCTTACATAATGAATAGTATACTGATGTACATCTGAGTGCAAAATAACAGCACAAGATATCAGTGCAAAAAGAATTTATTGGGTGGACTATTGCTACTTTGGGCTCAAGGAAAAGAAAATTTCATGCAAGCAAAATTTCCTCTTCCGTATAGTACTTGGCAGCCCCCTTGGGACTTGAAAAGCTTAGTGTGACCTTCCCCACTTTTTTACCAACATCTGAAAAACCACTGGATCAAGCGGACACTCGCTGGGAATCTGGCAAAGTGTAGTGCTAGTGAAATATGTGACTATTTGATGTCATAATTTCCATTTCTTGTATATTAAACTAATTATAATTTCCATTGTTGTATCACAAGTTATAATCACACAGGCTTGCATACCTCTGTTTAGACTTCACTTGCTTAATTTATGATCTAATGGGGCCACATCGTCTGGTTTCGGAGTGATTCTGTATTCCTTATCTTAGACTCAGGGAGCTGGCCCCTCCATGGTACAGGATGAAATCATACAAAAGAACTTTGTACTCTAAGTGGACACAATACATAGGTTGTGTCTGCCTGTTTTTTTGTTTAAGACATATAAGAACCAGAGAAACTTTGGTGACTTCAAAAGCTCTGGTACCCAGCATTAAGGACGCTTTGCGCTGGTGTTGAAGTCCCTCCTGGAGTTCCCTGTTTTCGCCATTTAAGCTTCTCATGGCTGAAGTTATAAAAACAGGTGATGTAAGCTTTAGGTGAAGTTTGTAAGTATTAAACCTTTGTAAATACATATGTAGCAAAACTGTACTCAATGTCACATTATTTTCTGTAACCAGTTTATCATAATTGATTGATTCCTATGTTAAATATAATTGCATTGTATCCTGACTGACTGGCCTTCTTTAAAGTTGTATCTAGAACCTGTATTGACAAAACTTGGCAAAACACAAAGTTGCACTGAAGACTCTTGTGCCAAAAACTGAACGCTCAGCGGAAGCCCTGTCCAACTTGTAGTGCTTCACAAACGTACAGACTAAGGCACCTCTCTAATTTCTGCCCAGAGAGTGGAGTAAGCATGAGTCCCTTCAGGCAAAGGAATACCTCTAAGAAAAGGACACATTTCAGCCACACAGCTAAAGTGGCTTTACTGGCTGCTTGGCCCTTTCTAGCACCAACATACTATAAAATAGTCTTTTGGATAATCAAAAGCAATCTGTTGCAGATTTGCAGTGATTCCTGGCACCATTAATTCTCCTTCTTCCTGCTGCTTCTTACATAAAGGGACCAAACGGTCTTCTGCCCCAGGGAGATGAGGTCCTTCAGGAAAGGTCCTTATGAAATTTTATTCTTTTCCCAGAAGATCCTGGAAAAAAATGCCCTTACTCCCGATTCAGTTATTTAAGAATCTCAGCAAGCTGATCCTCAACAGGAGACCTGGTTGATAAAGCAGAAAACAGAAATGATTTGTAGATGATACCTCACCAGATTACAGCTTAAATCAGTATGTCTGAGAGGATTGGAGGGGGCTATTTCCTTAGATAACAGACGTGGAACATCAAGGGGGAAATCTTAAGAAAAAGTCAGCTGCAGATTTCATGACATTTGTCCTTTCTATATGTAACAGCCCCCAGATTCTTTAAATCACTCAACCAGATTCTGAGCCTGGGTAACAGGCGTAGTAGCTCTTGAGGCCTTATATAAAGCAGTAGAGGAGGCATACATTTTCTTTTTTTCTTTTTTTTTTTTTTTAAATATTTTTATTGAGAAGAAAAAAAAAAAGGGTTTACAAACATCAACATCTTACATATATAAAAGGGCAAAAAACTTGACATCTTTTAAATTTGCTGTCAAAATACAACCTTGTCGTCCCCTTTTTTATAACAAAAACTTAAAACCAACAATGTGAAAATCTCCAACTGACCCCCAAAAACCCCCGGGTTTCTATTTCCCCCAATATCCGGCTCCAGGGTTTCCCCCCTCCCCCTCTTAGCCGTGCTCTACCCTCAACCTTCATATAACCATTTTTGATTAGCTCTGTCAAAATTTTGGGAGAAACCTTTTTCCCGGAGTCCTGTTTTCTCATCTGTTATTTGGGGTACTCCTTAAACTCTCAAGACCCCCCCCGCCCGTAAACACCCCATAGCTCTATCCCCTAAAAAATTTTGGGAAAGCACCTTAAATTACCCACCCCTCGGGATTCCGTCTCCATCCCATCCCCCAAAGAACCCGATTTTTTCAGAGGAGTAAGAAAAATTACGAAAATGGGCCATCAAATTTTTTAAACCCCCCGTCCGGAAAACTTTAACAATATAATTTTTCCCCTTTGGAAAAAAACTTCTTTTTCATCCCCTCTTGTTTGTTTTTGCCTCTATCCTATCTATCATCACCAACTTTCTGACTCTAATCAATCTCTTTTCCCCATTGGCACATTCTCCTCAACCAAGCGTAGAATGCCCTCTTTGGGCCCCAAAAAGCAAAATGTGGACACCCCTTTTCCTAATCAACGCTTTTCCCCCCCCCTCCTAAATCCTCGGGGGGAATTAAAAAATAGTGCTCAATGGTTTTTTAGGTACCCTATTCCCCAAATCTCCTTAATATCCTCCATACCCCTCCCCAAACTTTCCCCCAGCTTTGGCATGCCCCAACCCCCGTAACAGATCAGCTTTTTGGAATTTGCATTTTGGGCATTCTCAAAAAATCATCAGGGGGATTCCGTATGGAAGGTAAAAGCTTGTCGCTTTATGCACCCGGGGGAAGACCAACTCCCTCCAATTTTCATTGACAAAGGCCTTTTGACTTTTTCTAAGCCCTTTTTTTAATTTTTTGGCCGAATTTTGGGTCCCTTTTCCCCTTCCCCTTTCCCCCGGCCCCGAAACAAACTCTTTTTTGGGAAACAAAGTCCCCTCCCATAACTTTTGTAAAAGCCCCCAAAAAAGATTTCCAAAAGGGGCCTGGCCCCCCCTCAGGGGGTCAAATTGTTTCCCCGGGGCTCCCCTGCCACTGGACTTTTAACCTGGGTTTTTTACGAATTTATTTTTCAATTAATTTAAAAAATCTGCTTGTCCCAAACCCCTTTTTTCTCTTTAATTTCTTGGGCCCGGGCAAAAAAACCCGTTTTTTTCAAAATTCAAAGCACTAAGTCCCAAAATTTTGGTATTCTTTTTCACAAAAGCCCAATTTCTCCCTCCCCGTCCCCAAAACTACGCAGATCCCCCAAAGGGGGGGATACTTTTTAAAATGAAATGGTAATGTGAAAAAATTTTCCCAAATTGGGTTCCAAATACTATAGTGGGCCCGAGGATCACACTGGGGTTTGGGCATTGGGGAGGGAAGGTCCTTGACTGCCAAAGCCCAAAAGAGCTTTCGATTTTCTGGACTTTCCAGTTTTTTGTTTCCCCAAACTCAATTTTGGGGAAAATATGAGCGGGCAAATTAAAACCAAAAACCCCTCACATTTCCCAACGAGCGCTGGGTAAATTTTTAAAAACCAAACTGATTCGGGAAGATTGAGACCCCCCCCTCATTTTGAAGAACGAGCTTCTTTTAAGCGATCCTAGGCCCCTTTTTTTAAAAACCCCTAAAATCCTAAAAAGGGTGACCGTAAAAACTTTGATGTTTTTTCCCATGCTTCAAAAAACAGCGTAAAGTTTTGGCCCAAAGGGAAAAATAATCTGGCGAAACTGATCATCTTTTTCAAAGGGGCTCTCCCAAACAATGACAGTGGGAGGGGCTCCCCCGTTTTAAATTTCCTTTCCCAAAAATTTTTTCTATCCGGGGGTATTAAATTAAGACGGTACAGCAAAAATGGGCTCCCCTTCCTAAAAAAATTAAAACCCAGATAGGTCCGGTGGGAAAACCACAACCTACTCTCCCCCCTAAGGGGAAAAATTTCCCCCCCCCGGTGGCCAAAAAAACATAACTGGCCTTAGTTGTATTAATTTTTTTATCCGCTTGACCCCCCAATACCCTCTAGGAAAAACCAGGGACTCTACCCAAAATTTTATCGCCCGGGGAAATTTTATAAAAAGCAAAAATATCACTGCCAAAACAGCAAAACCCTTTAAACCCCCTTTTGGCCCCCCCCTTGGAAAACCCCCAAAGATTTTTAAAATAAACTTTTAATGAAAATTACTGATAAAACCCCAAAAAATTCCCTAAAATTGCCCTACCCCAAAACTCCTAAAACGTGGGAACCCCGCCCCAAACAAAAGGGCACCCCACCAGGAACCTTAACTAGAAACCCTATAAGTGTTCCCCAGTGATAGTAACCCTTTCCCACTACACTATGCATACAACTACAAATGTGTAATGCCCCCTAACTAAACATTCCCCTCACCCCCCACACAACAGACTATATAAACACGTATCCCCGTCCCGGCGCGGGTTTTTCCCCCCCCCCAACCCCATAGAATGGGTTCTCAGGGAACAAAAACTCCCTTTTAAAGTTCAACATTTCTATAAGGAATCTTTAGTAAAAATACCAATTAAAAAACAAACAATAAAAAACACCCGGGTTTCCCCGAACTAGAAAACCCCTAAACAGCATGCATTAAAGAAAAATACATATACAATCGTGTTTAAAACACCAAAATCCTTAAGGTTACTAGGTGGAAACGCCAAAGGGTGGGGGAACTTCTCACACTCAGGGGAGATCAAAACGAGAGTTTTTAATATGGGATGGCCCTCTATTAGACTGTGATAAAAAGGCTAACGGGTGCAGAAAAAACGTTTTTTTTTTAGAGGAATTTTCTTCCTTTTAAACCCAAATTTCCCATCATTTCAGGGTTTTGTTTAAAGAACTAAAAGTTAAAAACAACAAATTTGGGATATTAAGTCATGGGGGAGTTAAAATCCTTGGAAAATTAAACACAAGAAAAAAATGTGCCCCCAAAATTTTCGATACCATTTTTTTTTAAAAAGGGTCCAAATCTAAAACCCTGGAAATTGAAAAAAAAAAATTTGGGGGAAATTTAGGGGAAAAATTCATCTTCCTGGGGTTTTTTATAAAATTTTTTGATTGAGGGGGGAACCCGGGGACCCTTGATAAATTTTTTGAAGCTGCTTTTAAAGGAAATTACTGAAAAATAAATCAATTTAAAATTTAAAGGGGGCCCCCGACTTTCACAAATTTAATTAAAAAACAAAAACCAAAAAAATTTATAAATTTTTCGGGATAATTTGAAAGAACAAACACAGACAGTTTTATTAAGGACCTGAACAGAATTTAAAGGGGAAAAACGGGGCATATTCCCCAGCCCCATATAAAAAACCCCCCCGGAGTTCGAAACCAGATTTATTTTTCAAACTACACCGATTTCCCCAATCCAGATTCCCCGTAGAGGGAATAAAAAAAGGGTTTTTCAGAGATCCCCCCAAAACCCCCGCACTAGACCCCAAAGGGTCCACAAAAAAAAAATTTTTTCAAAGGAAAACCCCAAAAAAAAAACAAAAAAGAGGAAACAACAGTTGGGAAAAAAAAAAATTACTTCCCCAAAGGAAAAGGGAAAAGCAGATAAATTTGGGGGGACGGGCAAACATTTTCAATCTGCCTCTACATCACCCGGCAAGGGCCAAACCCCGACCCCTGCCTCTTTTTTTGAAAGAATATTACTAACAAAGTAGATCTTTTTGAGAAATAAATCAAAACATCAATCCCGGTTTTTCATAAAACCCTCAAAAAACACGAAATTGAAGTATTGAAAAAAAAGGGTAGTCATTTGTAAACCCAAAAAATCACTGGGAAATTTTTTTTTTTTTGGGGGAAAGGGCATCCATCCTTTGCCCGAAAACTTAAAAAGGAAAAAATTTTTTTAAAAAATTTAAACCCTGAGAGACAATGCCAAAAGGGGCATTGATCCCTCTGGGGTTTTTAAGATTTAGAACTATTGACAGAAATATTGGAAGGGAGAAAAAAGATAGGTTAAAAGGGGCCCCTTTTTTTGATTTTAAAAACCCAGAAGTACCCAAAATGCCACCAAATTTTAGATAACAATAAACGATACATTCCCTCAAAGTTGTTTTGTGGGCTCTATAGAAAAATTACAAAACATAGGAAGAATAATAATAAACAAAAGATATACAATCTATCTAAAAGGCCAATATTTGGGAAATGAAAAACCCCGAGGGGAAAGGGTCGATCCATTGTTTGGAAGCCCCCCGTTTAAAGGGGGAATACAGTCAAACCCAATTGGGGGAAGATTATCGCAAAAAGTGTCTAGAATTTTTTAAAAACTGGTCTGGTTTTTGAAGTCCTGCCAACTGACCCCCCGACTTTAGAATTTTTTGGGCAGAATTGGGAAAAAATCCTTAAGGAAACCAAAGGGTTTCCCCGGGGGGGGGGGCCCCCCCTGAAAATAAAATTTGTAAACCGGAATTTTATGTTCCTGTTACCGGCGGCCCCCCGAGTTTCCACAAATTTTCCTTTACAAATAAAAGGTCCCCCAAGGGGGGGTTTTTGCCTTTAAAGTGTCCCCCCATAAAGGGGGCGGGCAAACGAAAAATCTAAAAACAAAATAAATTTGTCGTATGTAGAACGAAATTTTGGCAAACCGGTTTGGGAAAAAGCCCTTCCAACCTTTTGCAGAGAAACAACCCAAACCCACTTCTAAAATTGGGGGTCAAATTGTGAATTGGGCCCCGAAAATTGGGTAAAGCAGAAGACGGCGAAAGGGCCCTTTTATAGGGTTTCCCCTCCCAAAATGATTAAGGGGATCGAAGGGGGGTGAGCTTTTTTCTTAAAAAAAAGAAATTAAAATTTTTTTAAAATCAAAAAAATTTCCCTTTGTTGGGCCCAAATTTTTTTGCATTTTTTTTTTGCACACAATTTCTTTTTCTGTTTTTATTTTTTTGGGCTCCACCAGCCAGGGGGCTGCAAAGGGGAGGGCCCCCGTGCTCCCCCGTATGCAACTCTTCCCGGGCCTTTGGGGGGAGGGAAACCAGGGGTTTTTCCCGATGACCTTCAGGAGGCCCAAGAACACTTGCCCCAAATTTTGGGGCCCGGGAATTTTGAGGACATCGTTATTTTGTGGAAAAGGGGCCCCAGAGGAAAGGGTTTTTTTACTGTTTTTCCAGAAAATTAAAAATTTAAAGAAAATTGGACTCAGGGTTTCCCTCTTTATACATAAAAATGAATTGGTTTTTTTGACGTCCCTTTATCTCAAGGGCCCGGATAACCCCCTGAAGAAAGACCTTTTTACCGTAAGCCCTCAGCAGGGGAAAAGTCTCCTAAAGGTTTGGGGTAAACTATCTCCTTTTCCCAAATTAAAGGAAAAGGTTTTAACCAAAAGGGGCCCGTTTTAAAGCGGTACGAAGGAACTGTTTATCTAAGGGGACTTTTTAAAAAGGAAAACTAAATTTAAAACCCAGATTCCTGGAGCCCGGGGGTACCCACCCACATATTTTCACAGAACATAAACAATCCCCCTCTATACTTTATCGGTCCTGCTCTATTACAAAAAACAAAAGCCCAAAACAAAAACAAAGGAGAAGGTTGGATATAAAATACAATGATGAAGCTTTTAGCCAGATTTTGAAAAATTATATTAATTTTTGGCCAATTTTAAAAACAAGACCAATTTAAGGGAAAAGGGAAAAATATGTACCCCATTTTTACGTACAGGAGAGGCAAGAATAAATTTGGGCCCGTTTTTTCCCAAACCCTTTTTTTTACACCAACAAACCCTTTTGGCCCCTTGGCTTTCAAAACCAAGGGACAGGGGACTTATAGGTCGGGAAAGGGGTAAGGCCTGCCTTTCCAAAAATAACGAAGTCAGTGATGAATTTAAATGACAAAAATTTAAATATTTTTAAAAATTTTTGGGTATGCCCAATTTTAAAAAAAAAGGGGGGGATTTTCCAACCCCCCCCTGCCCTGCCCCCCCCAAAGTATGTGGGTAAAACAAATTCCGGGGGAAAAATTTTGCGGGGGATTTTTTGGGAACACCTGGGGAAAATTTTGGAAAAGACCGCGATTTCTCCCCCTTGGAAACTAAAGAATTTGAAAAAATAAGGGCCGCCCCTTTTCTATTACATTCTTTGGTGGTTGAAATTTTTGGTTTCCCTCCTTCCCCCCCAAAAGGGGGGTTTTTAGAAGAAAATACTCCAGAGGGAAGCGATCTGGGTCTTCCCTTTAAAAAAAGCTAAAAATCCCAAAAGGAATTAATGACCTCATTTTTGCGCCAAAATTTATTTTAATTTTTCCCCCTATTTTTTTCCGTTTTTTTGAACTTATTTTAATTTTTTTATTTTTAAATTTTTGGGGACAATCTTAAAATTTTTTAAAAATTTTGTTTTGCTTTAAACCGACTAAATTATTTTTTGGCCTTTCCTTTTTTTAAAATGGCAAACAAGCATTCAATAACTTTTTTTTAAATCACAGGTGTGGAATTTTTAATGCTTTTATACCCCTAGGGGAAACCTCTCATATTTCATTTGAAAAGGGGGTGGGGTTCCTTTTTTGCCCGCTCTCTGAGGTTTAGCAAAAACTTTTTGTTTGTTGTTTTTTGTTTTGCCCGCCCTTTTTCTGTGGGCGTTCCCTCCCCGGGGGGATGTGCTTCTTTTTAAATTCCGGTCGGGTAAGCCCTCTTTCCCGTTTTCCACCTGGCGTGTTGAATTTCCCGAGTTGGGCAACGTGTATTTTAAAAACCCTTATTTCTCCCCTAGTGCCGCGTTTTGGAACCATCTTTTCCCGGGCCCCCATGCCACCTGGGCCCGGGCCTGACTTTTCCCTCTGAGTGTGAGAAAATGCCCCCATCTTTTTGGGGGCCTTCCCCCCCTGGGATACATTAAAAGGGGCGTGATGATCCACACGATTGTATATGTATATTCTTTCATGCAAGCGGTTACGGTAAAATTTTAGTTCTGGGAAACCCTGGGATTTTATTTTTTGTATTTTAATTTGGGACCTTTTCTGAATTCCTTTTTGTACTGTTCCCAAATTTAAAAGAGTTTTTGTTTTCCCGGGTGAACCCCCCTCTTAAAACGGTGGGGGGGAAACCGGGCGGGACCAAGGGATACTGATATATTCTTTTGTTGTGGTGACCGGGTGGGTTTAAAACTAAAAGGGGGCATTACACCCTGTAGTATGGTTAATGCAAGGTTAATGGGTTTAAATTAAAAATTTTCACTAGGGGAGGGAAAAAAGGGGTTTTTAGTAAGGTTTTTCCGGGGGGGGGTCGCCCTTTTTTTGGGGCGGGTTCCCCACTTTTTAAAGGGAGTTTAGGGTAAGGGGAATTTTAGGGAATTGTTAGGGTTTTTTATAGTAAATTTTTTTTTAAAAGTTATATTTTTTATACCTATCCCTTTCCCAAAGGTTTTTGATATTTTCTGTGGTTTTTGGGCTTATTTTACGATACTGGGTTTAAAATTTTTATTTGAAGGCTTTTCCCGCCTGGATAATAAAAGGAGTACTGTTTTTTTTTTTTTTTTTTTTTTTTATTTTTCCCCCAAAGAAAGTTCGAAAAACCCAGATGTCCAATTAACGGGTTCAAAAGGGGTAAAATTTTGGAAAATTTAAAGGTGAGAGCCGGGGCACCCATGCGTGTACCCCTTTTGCAAGCTTAATAGGGGCCGAAAAAGGGAAACCGGGGGGTTCACCTCGCCTGAGGGTTTTTTATACAATGCTTCAACAAAACCCATAAAAGTTTCCGGGGTGTTCAACCTAGACCATCACTTTTTTAAAACCAAAAGGGCCCCTTCAAAATTATCGAAAAACCTTCTCCGGGGTTCTTTCTTTCTAATAAACCGGGGGAACCGAAAAACCCCGGCCCCCCCCCCCCACCACCTAACCTTACCCGGCCCCAAAAATTCAATATTTTTTTACCCCCGATCGTCCTTTCACAAAGCCATTTTGATTGTGGCCCATCATTTTTGGCAAAAAACCCTAAAAAACTTTTAGCCACAATTTGGCAAAATCTTTATATCAACATTGATAGCGATACGGGCGGTAAGACCCAGGAGAAACCGACCCCTCCCCTCTTTGTGAAAAACCCCCAAAAAATTGGGCCCCATATTGGAAAAAAAAAAGGCATAACCGATTTTTGTCTCGAAAATCTTTTCAAAGACCCGTATTGGGTTTCATCCCCCCCCCTCCCCGACCCCCCTTTTTTATAAAAACCCCCAGTGAACCCATCTGGCCCCGGGGCGCTTTCCCAAATTGGGAACCCACCAATTGTGGTAAATTAATTCTTTTTTCCCCTATTGGGGGCTTTAAAGGGGTCACCCCCAAGCCCTCCCTCGAAAAGGGGGTTTGGTATTTGGGGCTTTTCTAAAAAGTTATTGTGGTCCCCCACCGGGTTTATTTTTTCCCCTGTAAAAAAGGGGGCCCATAATACTCCTTGAATACCGTATTTACCCGGGTTTGGGATCAAAAGTTTGTGACCCTGTGATTTTTTTTAAAATCCCGTGAGGATAGTTGCTTTTTTTCCTGCCTTTGGCCATATTTGCTAACAATGCCCCCGACAATTCCCAAAAATTTTAAAAAGGGAGGCTGTTTGTTGCTAAACTAAAAAATTTTCCCTCAAATTTTTCCCTTTTGCCAACCCTCGAATTCCGATTTGGGCCTGTATCCTTTTTGCTTTTAACCCCCCCCTCCTCCATCAGGGTACAAAAAAAATTTTGGGGTAAAACCTCTCCCTTAAAAGACATGTGCTTTCCCAAAAAATCTTTCCGGGTTTCCTTTTTTTGACATTTTCCCGGCATATGGTGCAATAATCCTTCCCTCAGATAAGCTTTGGGCCGCAAACCCAAAACAAAAAAGGGTTTAAACTCAATGACCCCCCTTTCCCATTCAAAATACTCTTGCCACCAACCCTTCATAACTCTAGACAACCCTCCTCCCGAAGGAAAAAAGGCCGGAAGTCGCCAATTTATCTCTGTCCCTTTTTTATAAGTGTCCTGAAGCGTCAAAAAAGAATTTGGGGCAAGATCCGAAATTTTCTATATAAGAATTTTTGATTCAACACAAATTTTCTCACCAGGGTTTTCCCTTTAAAGGAAAAAGTAATCAATTCTGGCCATTTCCTTTTGAGGGGTGAAAAAGAACGTGAACTCCCTCCCTTCCGGATTTCCATACCCCAAATGTCAGTCAAACCCAGATTTGGCTACGGGACTTTTTGCAGTGGCCCGGTCCCTTCCCGAAAAAATTTTTCCCGTTCCCCGCCCGATGTTGCCCCTCTCCTATCCCCCCTCGTATTTATTACCCCATTAAAGTCCCCCGCCACAAAATTTCGCGATTCCCCATCCGGAGAATTGTCAGCTCCAAAGTCTGTAAGAAAAACCCTACCAGTTTTTTTGGAGGTAGACATTGTATACACTCACCCCACCCCCGGTGGGGCCAAAAGTGACCCCCCAAAAACCTTCCCTTTCCCAAAATTTCATCCAGGCACCCACTGTACATTGGGGTCGTTTTTTTTTTAATGAGAATCATCACTCCCCGCCTTTTTTTCTCCCCGAAAAACCTATCACCTCAAACCCCCGCCCCATTTTTTTGCATTCCCACCCTATCTTCAGCCTTTAATGGGCCCCCCTGTAAAAGGAAAAACATCCCCCTTTAAAATTTTCTGCAGAATTTTCTTAAGCCCCTCCTCCTTTTTTTGCGGTTTGGGTTTAAACCCTTGATATTTAAAAAGAAAAACTTTCATCGTTTTTTTAAAGCTGTTGGGTGTAGATGCTGGGCCACGCCATGGCAGAGGTTTGGGGTTTCCCTTTTTCCTTTCCCCCACCTGAGGGGGAACCCCCACTTTTTTAAGCAATTCCCCAATAACCCCGCGAAACCGAGAAACCCAAAGGCCTTCACAGTAGCCCTCCCAAACCCCCCCCCCTTTTCCCCCAAAATGAAAAAAAAACATATATCAGAACCCGCAAAAAAAACAAATTCCCGGAAATCCACTTTTTTTCCCAAACGCAAGGGGAGCCAATCTTTCTAACTTGCAGTATAACCAAAGGCCCACAACCCAAACCCTTTTTACACCCGGATGGAAACAACTAATTCAACCCATTGCCCCCCCCCCCCACTCTATGGGTATATTAAACAAGCAAGAAAAAACAAGGGCCCGGGAATTTAAAAACAAGTCCTCCATAATTTTTTAAGGAAAAGAATACAATTTCCCTCCCTCTTTTTGAAAGGGAAAGTCCGGGAAGGCCCTCCTAGACGGAAATTTTTGGGTTAAGTCCCCTCCCGAGGCCTGTCCCCCTCTCTTGTGGATTCCCCAAATTTTGGGGGCAAGTTTTTCCCGGAGATGATTTGCATCGCCCGTCCCCCCCCCACACAGCCTTTTCTTTAGAAAGTCTTTTGTTGCAAGAACTTTCCCGTTTCGTCCCCCTGGGGGAAAGAATTAAAACGAATTTTTCCGGTTTCTGAATAGAATTTTTAAAAACGCTGTAAACAACAAGGCAAATCCATTTTTCCCTTTGTATACAGCTCTGTACAGATTGGGGGGGAAAGCCTTTTTTTTGCGGGCTAAAATTTCCCCTGAGTAGTCCTCAAGATTAAAATTTTGAAACCCCCGAAGGGTCACGGGGTTTTTTCGGCTTTTGAAAAACTCGGGTTTAAAGCTACTTTATCTGTAAAAATCCAAGTATTTATTATCACCTTTCTTGGGCGATTTTGATCTGGAATCCGGTGACAAAAGGCCCCCTGCTCCCTATCTCCCTACGGTCGGGCCCCCTCTATGCGCCCATTACACCTTGCATGGGTGTTGGGTTTGTACCCCCTGAGGGAGTTTCTGTTTCAAAAGAGACGAGTATATCCCTTTTTAGGCACAGACCTGACAACCCCCAAAAAAGCGGAGATTTTTTCCTTCGTGACCTATTTTTCTAGGTCCTCCCCCTTTTTTCCAAAAAGGGGGGGGTTGGGGGGGGGTTTAATTTTTTTTATGTAAAGGGGCCTTAAATTTTGAGTATGCAAACTCGTTATCATCTTCTAAGCCTGGGCTCTCCTTTTTACCTCTTCGAGGCCCTTTTTTCCCTGTATCTTTAAGGGCCGCTTGTAAAAGAATAGAGTCGTGGAAATGGGGTTGGGCCCGAGCGAGCTGTATGTCAGGAGAGATAATCGTGCCCCCCCTAGCCAGGCTCTTAAATCGACCAGAAGCCCCCCTTTTAAAACCAGTTCATAGGGGTCTCCCTTGGGGAAAGGGTGGACCGGCGTGCCCGGGGGAAAAATGAGGGGCCCATGAAACCGGCGTTATATTGGGTTGGGTGGACTTCCCCCCTGACCCCCGATCCTCTTTGCTTTTTTACCCTTGGGTTTGATCTCCCCATACTTGGGAAATAATTTTTTTCCCTGGAACTCAGTGTCCCGCTCAAATGTGGCGTGTTTTTGATGTAAAAGTATTTTTCAAGCTTTGCCCCTCTTACACATTAAGTCTTTTACCCGGGCCTTTTTTAACAAACCCAATGTAGATTGAATGTTTTGGGGTATTTCCCCCCCTGACCTCAACAAAGGGGCTTTAGTTTAAAAAATTTCTTTTAAAACCCCTTTCACTTTATGCAAAAATCCCTTTTTCGGTATTGGGGTTAATAATTTAAATTTCCCGGGGACACACAGTTTACCCCTGTTACAATTTTCCACCAGGGTTTAGGTTTTTTCAAAGTGTCTCACTGGAGGCAATATATATGAGAGCTGTTCACATATACATTTTCTTTAGGGAGACTTCAGCCCTCCTGTCCACTGGATTTTTCAAAATAGATCATTCTTCAGCAGGGAAAAGTGTCTTCCTAGAAAGCTTAGCATCCCAAAGTACACAATGCTTGTCAACTAGCTCGTATGTGGTCTTAAACCTAGTGCCCGAATCAGGTTTCTGAACAGGCAGAGTTCATTCTCCCTTAAAGAGAACCTGTCACATAGTTAATGCTCCCCTTGCTGAGGGCAGCACAAGCTAGTGACAGACAAGCTGTTTCCAGTGCTGTGTCCCTTATTCTGTAAGATGTTGTAGTTTTAGAGTATTTAATGCTCAAATCTGCGGTTTTCAGCCAGAAAAGAGTCATTAAAGGATTTTCAAGCCCCGCCCACCTGAGGCTAGCCCCGCCCACCTCAACTGATAAACCTATAACTTTTAATAGGTAGAAACATGTGAATAACTGTCACTGGGCGAGGCTAGCCTTTGGTGGGCGGGGCTAACACCTGCTCATGAATAAGATTTGAATGCTCTAAAACAACAGCATCTTCCAGAAAAAGGGACACAGCACTTGAAACAGCATGTCTGACACTGGCTTCTGCTGTCCTCAGCAAGGGGGCATAATCTGTGTGACAGATACCCTTTAAGAACAGATTATAAGACAGCATTTGAGGGATACACCTTGGCTCTTTTCCTTGGAAAGTAAAATAGGCTCCTCCTGTCCTCATTAGGGACTTTCTAATCCTCCATTTCCACAGTAGTTTTACTGCTTTAATGAGTTTGGACAACAGATCATTCTTGAATAGAAAACTTTCATCATCATCATAATCAGAACTTCTTGAGGTGTCAAATTGTCAAACACCATGTGCTGGTTTAACCCTTTAGGTACATTACAAGTCAATTGCACTGTATTTAAAGTGATAGTACTGTATTGATGATGATGAAATATTTGTGTTGCAAGTCTATGCTTTAGCTTATTAATTCCCCTTCATGTCAGTCTGGAGGATGTAAAAACTGACAACTCATTATGATTGAACTGTTTGTTTTACTATGTGATGGCGCCAGCCAGCAGCAGGAGGGAGGGGTTGTTATAGTTATCGTGAAAGAGGGGGCAGAGGTGATAAAAAAGCCCTAGTGTGAGTTATTAGTGTAAAGTCTGTTGTGTGCTCAGTGCTTGTCTCTAGTTCTACAGAGATAAGCCTCAGACAGGATGGAGGAGGTGACTTGACCCCTTGAAGCCTGGTCCCCTGATCAGACTGCAGCTGCCAGGCCAAGCTCTATTTCTCAGTCACAGATCCTCTGAAGACAATATGGGTTTTTAGAATTATTTGGAGAGAAGTTGCAGCCAGCTAATTTAGAGACATCCACAGCATTATTGTAACACAGTTATAAGCTGTCCCTCGTTGGTCCATGGACCAGCCAATGTAAAAAATATTGCCTCTGACCTGGCTCATCTAACCAATCCAGTTCTACTGGGGTAAAAAGAAGTACTTAGTCTAAAGCTGGATCAAAGAAAGTAGTCGATTGCTGGTTCTTCTGGGGTTATATTATGTATTATTATTATTATTATTATATATATATATTCTATCTACTCCCTCAATTCAGAATTGCAAAGGGACTTATGTTTAGTAGGATGTTTTCCTGCTGCAGGTGGGCACTAAAGTGGAGAAAGGACTGTGACACTGAAAAGGAGAGACTTGCTGTGTTTAAAACCTAGCTGGGACATAATAAAAAGGACTTGTCACCATGTTTTTACAACGTTAAACCTTTGTCTGCTCTCCTGCTTTCTGTACCTACACTTAACATCATGGGCACTTCACAACACCATGACCCAAGGAAGAAGAGTACAACTACCATCAGAGTGTGCCCGGGGGTATACCGTCTACTAAAGCTGCAGGTCCTCCTCTTTACTGTATTGACCACAACAGAGGTAAGAGAGGGTTTGGGGAGTACTGCCACCATGGCAAGTGTAAAGTAACTAACACTGCTCCTACTCTCCTCTGCCTTCACACCCTGGCGGTTCATTACAGTAACAGGCCCACAGGGAACAGGAGGAGGCTACTTTTTAAATGTTTTAATTAACAGTCAGAAAAGAAAATTATATTTCAGTAAAATATAACTTTTACTAAGTATACATTAAAAGGTGAAAACACCAAAAGGCAAGAAGTAAATTATCAGGAGGGACTTACCACACCTTCATAGGTTTCAAGTTACATGGGACTTGGCTGGTACAGTGGTGGCCAAAAGTATTGGCACCTCTGCAATTCTGTCAGATAATACTCAGTTTCTTCCTGAAAATGATTGCAATCACAAATTCTTTGGTATTATTATCTTCATTTAATTTGTCTTCAATGGAAAACCACAAAAAGAATTGTCATAAAGCCAAATTGGATATAATTCCACACCAAACATAAAAAAGGGTGGACAAAAGTATTGGCACTGTCTGAAAAAGCATGTGATGCTTCTCTAATTTCTGTAATTAACAGCACCTGTAACTTACCTGTGGCACCTAACAGGTGTTGGCAATAACTAAATCACACTTGCAGCCAGTTGACATGGATTAAAGTTGCCTCCACCTCTGTCCTGTGTCCTTGTGTGACCACATTGAGCATGGAGAAGAGAAAGAAGACCAAAGAACTGTCTGAGGACTTGAAAATCCAAATTGTGAGGAAGCCTGAGCAATCTCAAGGCTACAAGTCCATCTCCAAAGACCTGAATGTTCCTGTGTCTACCGTGCGCAGTGTCATCCAGAAGTGTAAAGCCCATGTCACTGTGGCTAACCTCCCTAGATGTAAAGCCCATGGCACTGTGGCTAACCTCCCTAGATGTAAAGCCCATGGCACTGTGGCTAACCTCCCTAGATGTAAAGCCCATGGCACTGTGGCTAACCTCAAGAGATGTGGCCGGAAAAGAAAAATGGACGAGAGATTTCAACGCAAGATTGTGTGGATGGTGGATAAAGAACCTTGACTAACATCCAAACAAGTTCAAGCTGCCCTGCAGTTCGAGGGTACAACAGTGTCAACCCGTTATATCCGTCAGCGTCTGAATGAAAAGGGACTGTATGGTAGGATACCCAGGAAGACCCCACTTCTTACCCCGAGACATAAAAAAGCCAGGCTGGAGTTTGCCCAAACTTCCCTGAGAAAGCCTAAAACGCTTTGGAAGAATGTTCTCTGGTCAGATGAGACAAAAGTAGAGCTTTTTGGGAAAGGCATCAACATAGAATTTACAGGAAAAAAGAGGCATTCAAAGAAAAGAACACGTCCCTACAGTCAAACACGTCTCCCTGATGTTTTGGGGTTCCCTGATGTTTTGGGGTTGCTTTTGGGGTTGCTTTTGGGGTTGCTTTGCTGCCTCTGGCACTGGACTGCTTGACCGTGTGCATGGCATTATGAAGTTTGAAGACTACCACAACTTTTGCAGCATAAGTAGGGCCCAGTGTGAAAAGCTGGTTCTCCCTCAGAGGTCTTGGGTCTTCCAGCAGGACAATGACCCAAAACACACTTCAAAAAAAACACTAGAAAATGGTTTTAGAGAAAGCACTGAGACTTCTAAAGTGGCAGCAATGAGTCCAGACCTGAATCCCATAGAACACCTGTGGAGAGATCTCAAAATGGCAGTTTCGAGAAGGCACCCTTCAAAATCTCAGGGACCTGGGGCAGGTTTGCCCAAAAAAGAATGGGCTAAAATTCCAGCAGAGCATTGTAAGAAACTCATTGATGGTTACCGGAAGCGGTTGTTCGCAGTTATTGGCAAAGGTTGTCTACCAAGTATTAGGCTTTAGGGTGCCAATACTTTGTCCGGGCCCATTTTTGGAGTTTTGTGTGAAATTATCAATGATTTGATTTTTGGCTCATTCTGTTTTGTGTTTTTTTCTTTGCAGGCAAAATAAATGAATATATTAATACCAAAGAATTTGTGATTGCAATAATTTTCAGGAAGAAACTGAGTATTATCTGTCAGAATTGCAGGGGTGCCAATACTTTTGGCCACCACTGTATCACAGAGGATCCAATTTTCCACCTGCAGGTATCCCTTTCGAAGTCCCAATATTATATACGGGGTTAAAATGAAAAAAAGAATAAATAGAGGGGAAGTGGGTGGAGGGAGCTAACCTGTCCCTTTCTGACAGAATGCCCTAATGAAGCACTAAGCGGGATAAGTGCCCTGATAAGAGTGGCCCCAACAAAGCTGTGAAACCCTCAACTAGATTCCCTAACATTCCATCAAAATATGTATAACACCTCAAATGTACATAACACCCAGACGCGTTTCATTCAGCAATGGCTGAAATCCTCAGTGGGTGAGAAAAAAAAATACAGGGTTAAATAAAGTATGGGAGGAGAGGCTAGTTTGCCTACCAGGACATGTGTCCTGGAGTCATCATTGATGGACACCTGTCCCGTTGGGCTTGCTTTCCTGGC
>JAODAL010025406.1:0-58706 GCA_025379985.1 Phyllomedusa bahiana
AAGTGAATTACCTGCCCTGCCATACAGAAGTTTTCTCACACAGCTAAAGGAGTACTATTTTTTTATATGTAAATTTTGATTGCTTAGGATTGCTGAAATATTGCCAAAAATTCTAAAAAAAAAATAGTTTTCCAACAATTTTGGTTTTAACAAAAATACTCCCTTCTGATGGAAGTGTCCCATTAACTAAAGTCAATAATGATCTATCAACCATCAAAACCTCCTGCCATTAATGTGTGCTCCTCCTCCTAGATTTGTCCTTTGCTTTAGATACAATCCACAACTTCTCCTATTACAAATGTTCCCAATTCTTAGCATCACAGACTTAGCCCTTCCTGGATCTTCTCATAGCTCACCAACAAAACTTTTACTATCTCCCATCCATATACCACTTCCTTACCTTGCCCTCTCTTTGTTGGTGGCCTGCAAGATTCAGACCTGGGAGCCCTTTTCTCCTCCATCTATACTTTTGGACTTTTGAGAAGAATTTCAAGGACTTCAATAGCACATCTATGCTGGTGACACTCAAATTTATCTCTCTGGCCAAGATGTTACCTCTCTGTTTTCCAGGATCCTAGACTGTCTACCAGCTATGTCCTCCTTCTTATTATCCTATTTTCTGAAACTCAACACAGACAAAACAGAGTTCATCATTTTTCCTCCACCCTACTAAGTCTTATCACCAGAACTATCAATTATGATCAAGGGCTCTATGTTTTTCTTAGTCCTTAGGATAACTTTGCCCAGTCTATTAAGTTACACACGCAAGCTCTTATTACTTCTTGCCACCATCACCTCAAATACATTTCTTTGTCTTATGTTACATTTAACCGCACTTGAGAGGTACCCTGGATTAGTTGATGCTTTAAAATAATAAGGTTCTACTGCACCTATGCTCAGTTCAGGGGTGTAACCAGAATTCACTGGGCCGTAAAGCAAAATGAGATGGGGCCCCACCACCTAATGACAATAAACTAAAACAGCAGCATAAGTAGCAATAATTTAAGGCATACTTGCCAACCCTCCCGGTTTTGGCGGCTCACTCCCGCTAATGGGGGCCGTGTCCCGTCCCCGTCCCGTCCCCCCCCGCTTGGGGGGCGTAACCTCCCGCCTCTGTTGAGATGCCGGGGGTTATCTGTGTAAAGAGGCATCATGCAGCGTCTCTTGACGCTGCCCTAAAGCCTCTGTCCTGCACCGCTCACCGGCAATGCTCTCCTAACTTCAGAGGAAGCTGCGAGAGCACTGCGGGGGAAGAGGGTGGGGCATAGCGGGAACCAAGAAGCTTCGCCCCTTTTCCCAGAGCAGCATGTGAAAAACTAGGATGCCAGCAGGACAGTGAGTGTAGGGATGGCAGTGTGTGTGTGGGGAGCGGGGTGGATGAGTGCCTGTGAGGGAAGGGGTGTGAAGTAGATTTTATTATGTTATTGCTATTAGCTATAGGGGCACTGCCTGGATAATGGGGGCCTCTACCTTGATAAAGGGGGCCTCTACATGAATAAAGGGGGCATCTGCCTAAACTGGCTAATGGGGGCCTCTGCCTGGCTAATGGGGGCATCTGCCTGGCTATTGGCAGCATCTATCTGGCTATTGGGGACATATACCTGGATAAAGGGGGCATCTGCTTGGCTATTGGGAGCACTACCTGGCTATTGGGGGCACTACCTGGCTAATGGAGGCACTACCTGGCTAATGAGGGAACTACCTGGCTGTAATGGGCACTACCTAGCTATTGGGGGCACTACCTGGCTATTGGGGGCACTACCTGGCTAATGGAGGTACTACCTGGCTATAAGGGGCACTACCTGGCCATTTGGGGCACTACCTGGCTATTTGGGGCACTACCTGGCTAATGTAGGTACTACCTGGCTATTGGTGGCACTACCTGGCCATTGGGGGCACTACCTGGCTGTATGGAGGCACTGCCTGGCTGTAAGGGGCACTATCTGGCTATTGGGGACAGCTATCTGGCTAGAAGGGAGCAACAACCTGGCTAGAAGGGGGCATTAACCTGGCTACATGAGGCTACTACCTGGCTACAGAAGGTTACTACCTGGCTACAGGGTTCAAATAGGGCACCGGGATACCTTCCTATTGGGGCACAGTTTGGCAGTATCTCCCAGCTCTCCTGGATGCTAAATAGACGGTCCAACAGTCCAGGGAAGCTGGGTGACACCAAAACCCTAATTTAGCTTTCTTCCAGAGCCGTTCCACAGTTAGGTGGAAGAGGGTGTGGCTTTTTGAAGGGGGTGTGGCTCACATGCAAGATGGGCATGGACATGCAAATTTTTGGTGCGACACGCTACGCACATCGCCCCTTAAGATCTCCTGCTTTCTTACTTTCAAAAGTTGGTATGTATGATTTAAGGTATAAATAATACCGCCACATATAAGGGAACCCACATAGTAGAGCTGGAGAGCAGAGAGCCACCAACTACTTGTTCCCTGCAAACAAGAACAATGTTCCTGTATCTGATTAGCTATAGCTATGTCCATGACTCAGACCTGCAATGCTGAGGAATCTATGTGAGCATAGCGATACGTGGGGGTTTCCTCATTCTGGCAGCACTTCCGGGTGCTCCATACATTTTGGGCCACATGTATGAAAACTGTCTAGAACTCTCTTTGTTGCCCATAGCAACCAATCAGAGCTCATAGCAACCAATCAGAGCCCATAGCAACCAATCACAGCTCCCCTTTCATTTTTCCAGAGCACTGTCGGAAATTAAAGGGGAGCTCTGATTGGCTGCTATGTGCGCTGATTGGTTGCTATGGGCTCTGATTGGTTGCTATGGGCTCTGATTGGTTGCTATGAGCAGCAAAGTGAGTTTTAGACCTAGACAGTTTTCATACATGTGGCCCTTTGTGTGCATTTTTTTCCTCTCTCTTGGTCTGTATTCATGCATTCTGACAATTCGTGTCACATCTATATTAGGTTTTCTTTACTGAGGGGTTGCATATGAATAACGTTATTGCTTCATTGGACTTCATCTATACCACTGACCCATTCATTCATGTATTTCTTGTTCCGCTAGCTCCCACCAATGTATTATCTTGGTGGTTGGTACTTTCTTCTTTTGATTGTTTTTAATTGTCTTTGTTTTTGGCTGTCTAATAAAATGAATTTATTCTTTGTTATATTTGGGTGTGCGCCATAATGTTATAGTGTATTCTTTTTCTGGTCATTAATTTTTCACACTGGCTGCACCTCATTGTTTGTTATGTTGTGGTGCCCTTTTCCCACTCTGCAATGTATCACCGTGCACGCACGTTCTCCCAGAATGTCTAGTATATTTCCCAGTCCCTGATGCACTCACCCCTCCCTATCCCTGCGCTTCCCTCCTTTCCTGGGTTACCACATACTCCCCATTCCTGCACTTCCTGTCTCCTGCAGGCACCCCAGATATCCACCTCTCCCTGTTCCTGCAGTTCCTTCTGCTCCCTGATTACATCACAGACAACATGAAGATGCCAGTCTCTGATAATAAAGCATCAGAGCAACAAGCATACTCTCTCCAAGCTCTTATTTAGCTCTAGTATCCCTAACAGCCTTTATAATATTGACAGTACATCTATTATAGTGAAGCCATGCCAGAGACAGGCGAAGTTACCCTGGAGGAGTGACCAGTACAGGGCCACCCAGAAAAAGTGACAACCAAAATTTTCCCAGTAAAGCTCTGTTCACATCTGCATTGTATCTTCTGTTTATAATGGATACCAGAGGTGCCTGAACGAGCCATTGACTTTTATATTTAGAGCCACAGATTATATGATCTATAAAAGTAAAATAGAGCAGCATGCAGTGCAGTTTATTCTTTTCAGAATGACAGACACTTTTGATACAACTTAAAGGGGTTTTGCCGCGAAGTAAAATTGACGTGGGAAGTTTGCAAATTAAATAATAAACATTTTCACCTTTCATCATTATTAAAAATTCTGCACTGTTTTTCTTTTAGCTGCTCCTTTAGTGATCCATTGTTTACAGCTCGTCTCCAAGGGATATGACCAGTGATGAGAGCTCCTCAGTCCTGGTCGCACATGCTCAGACATCACCTCTCCTCTCAGGCAGCTACTGAGTGTTCAAACCCCGGTGCCCTTTATTCTAAATCCTGGCCCCCTGTAACCCCTTAGTAATTACTTAAAAAGTGCCAAAAAAAATAAAAAAAGAACCCTCAATGAGGGCTTTTTCATTGGGAAAAAAGAAAAAAAAAAAAACCACAGGTTTGGCTCCTGCAGGTTTTTAATTAAACCTAGGAAAACCCTTTGTGCCCGTGAGGCAAAAAAAACCCTTTCCCCCTGACTACATTGCAGCCTCCCCCTTTTCATACACAGACCTTTTTTTGACAAAGAGGAGGAAAAGGGGCCGGTTGAAAATTCCCTCCGCTGGATGCAGGAGGTTTCCCAAAAAGAAAATCCCGGCAAAAACCCCAATCCCCCCTTTTTAAAAAAACCCCTTCCAAAGACCTTGGCCCGTATCCCTAAAGTTCCCGGGTGGGTTTTTGGGGGTTTCCCCCCCCTGACGTATGGGTACCCTGAGGGGCGCGAACTCTAAAACAAATTTCGCGTCCCCCGCGGGGTTCAGCCCGTAAAAATTTTCAGCTACATCCCGCAGCGTCCCGGGCCCCGACCCCGGGAAACCTCCGGGGGGGGGGGGGGGGGGGGTTAACCCCCTTTAATTTTTTTGCGACGATCGGGGCGCAATAACCCAAGGGGGACGCAAAAAGGAGACGCCCCCTCCGGTCTCTTTGGGCCCGCCCGGTCCACCCCCCGGCCCCCTGACAGAAAACCAAAGGAAAAGGGAAGAATGCCTTCCCGGGGGGGGGTTGTCTGTTTACGTCACATGCCCGGGCGTTTCCCGTGGGCATGACCCGGCATCGTGACTGACAGGTTTTTCAAAGGGGAAACCCGTGCACAGCAAAAAACTTTTGCACTGATTCCTATTGAATGGAAAAAGCTAAAGAAATTTTCATTCAAATCCCCCAAAGGGGGAAAATTAAAAAAAAAACGTTTAAAAAGTGAAAAAAAAAGGTAAAAAAAAGGGGAAAAAAATTTTAAAACATAAAACAAAAAATAAAGTAAAAACACTTTCCCGCCCTTTTTCCCCTTTACAAAAAGCCAAATTTGCCCCAAAAATGATCAAAAATAAAAAAAAGGGACCCATATTTGGTATCCCCCGCGGGGCGTAACGACCTGCCCCAAAATCTGTTTATTTTAAAATTTAACCCCTTAATTTGGACGCCGTTTAAAAAAAACCCCAAAAAAAATACACAAAAAATTAAGATTTGTTCAAAACCCCCAGCACTTTAAAAAGGAATAAAAAGCGATCAAAAACTCCCTTTTAAAAAAGCCAAAAAAAGTACCAATTAAAAAGTCAGTTCATCCCCGGAAAAAAAAAAAAAACCCCATACAGCTCTAATACCGGGAAAAAAAGAAAAAGTAGAGCTCCAGAAAAATGCGGGTGCATAAATATTGGGTTTTACACCAAAAAAACACTTTCTTTTTTTTTTTTAAAATGCTTCAGCCCAAAAAAAAACTATATAAATAGGAAACCCATAAATCGTAGGACCCAAAAAAAAGTAAACAAAATTATCACGGGGTACGCATGGTGGGGGCCCTGGGTTTAAAAAAAAAAAAATAAAAAAACACTACTAGGGGTTTTCAGTATTTTCTTCACCCTGGCCCCCAAAAAATGGGTTTAAAAAACGATCCCAAAAAAGGGCCCTTAAAACCCCCAAAAAAATACTTTAAAAAAAACGTCAACTCATTTTTGCAAAAAAAAATCCCCACACAGCTCCAACGCCAAAAAATTTAAAAATTTTTGGGGTCCCGACTATGGGGATTCAAAAAAGTATTTTTCCCGGTTTAATTTAAAAAAGGTTTTTATAGTATAAAAGCAGTAAAACATAAAAAAAAAAATTTTCAAATTTGGGTATCGTGAATCCCTATTTTTCCTGCTTTAAAAAGCAAACCCTGTAATATATTAAACCGGGACAGTTACCGCTATTTAAAAAAAAAAAATAAAAAAACACAAAACCCAAAATTGCTGTATTTTTTTTCAAAAAATCCACCCAAAAAAATTAAAAAAAAGAACATAGCAATTTATATGACCCCATAATGGGACCAAAAATTTTTAAAAACCCCCTTTAACCCCCCCCCCATTTTCCCCCAAAAAAAAAAGCCCCTACACAGCTTTTGCACACAGGGAAAAAAAAAAAAAATTTAAAGGGCTTTTCAAAAAAAGGGCAACAAAAAAAACGCAATTTTTTTTATAGACTATTTCTTAAAATGTGTAAAAGTAATAAAAAGAAAAAAATATATAAAAACTATAAACTTTTAACTGTACCGACCCCATAAAAAAAGTTATCCCCATCATTTACACTGCACGGGAATGCTGTAAAATTGAAACCCCAAAAAACAAGACCGAAAAAAGCCTTTTCCCCCCCCCAAATTTTATAAGGGGGCCCTTTCAGCAAAAAAAAACTATTTGGGGAAATCCCTTTGGGTTCCAAAAGCACAGTACACCCCAGAGGGGATTGAGGGTTGGGGGGTTGGGAAACTAAAGGGGGGACTTCGGAAGGTTTCGCCCGTTTCCCACTTTGGGGGGGGTTTTAAAAAGCACACTGGGCCCCCCAAAATCGCGTTCCCCAAAAAACCAAAAAGCGCTCCCCCCCCTTTTTTTTTAGTTTTAAAAAACGAAAAAAGAAATTTTTTTTTTTAAAATTTTTTTTTATTTTTATTTTTTTTTTAAAAATTTTGTTAAAAATTTTAAAAAGGGTTTTTTTTTTTTAATTTTTTTTTTTATTTTTAAAAAAAAAAGGGGAATAAAAATTTTTTGTAATGGGGGGAAAAGGGGGGGAGGGGGGGGAAAGGGAAAAAATTTTGGGGTTTTTTCCTTTGTATAAATGAAACTTTTAAGGGTAAAATTGCAAATTAATTTGGAAAAAAAAAGTTTTTTAATTTTTACAGCCCCTTAAACAAAAAAAAATTTTTGAATTTTCCCTGTGGGGTCTAAAAAAATCAAAGCACCCCTGGGAAAAAATCCTTTTAAAGGGGGTATTTTTCCCAAAATGCGGTCCATTTAGGGGGGATTTATTAAGTTTTTTTAGCAATTTTGGGGAGTTCCCCCTCAAACCTGAAAATTTGGGGCCTAAATAAAAAAAGTATTGGGAAAAAGAGACCCCCCAAATAAAAGTTAAAAAGCCCCCTCCATTCCCGGTTCAGGTTTTGGTTTTGCCAAATAATGCACTAAGGGGCCCCATAAAGGGCAAAATCTCTAAAAAAACCGGGTGAAAACCTTGGGGGAAATGTATTTTTAAGTTCATTTTCCTAGTCACTTTTAAATGTTAAATTCCCAGTGAAAAATGGATAAAAAATTTTAAAAACCTCAAAAAAAAGGGGGAAATTTTAAACCCCTTTTTTCCCCCCCACTTTTTCTTTAAAATTTCTCGTGAAATTTTCTAAAGGGTTTAAATTTTTTTTTTTAACCTTTTTTTTAAATATGTTTGGGAAATTTCGTTTTAAAAGGGTCCCCCGTTTCCTTTTAAAAGGGTCCACTTTTGGGGGACTAACAGCAGCCCCTCCCCCCCACGGCAAAAACTGGATGTTTCCCTAAAAACATGTATAATTTTCAAAAATTTTTTGAAAATGTGAGGGAAAAATTAATAAAAACAAATTTTTCCCAAACCCCCCCCTAAAAAGTCCTTTAAAAAAAAAAAAAAAACATTTTAAAAAAAAAATTTGCCAACCTAAAAATGGACATATGGGTAGATCTTTTTGTTAAAAAACTATTTTGTGGGGGAATTTAATTATCTGTCATGCAAACCCGGAAACTTTTGCAACTTTTCAAAATCCCCCAAAATTTTTTTTAAATTTTTTTGGGGAAAAAATTTTTTTAATTTTTCAAAAAAAAACCCAAGGATTTTGGGATGGATAAAAATTTTTTTTACTAACTTAAAGCAAAAATGTTTTCACGGAAAAACAATCTCTGGGAAACCCCCCATGAAAATGGGGGAAAAAGTGTCAAAAAGTTATTCCCCACTTAAAGGTTTTCATAAGCCCGATTTCAAAAATAGGCGTGTCAAAGGAAAGGGCAAAACCGGCCCGGGTCCTTAAGGGGTTTTAAAGAAATCTGGGGAACTTTTCCCTTTGAGTAAAACATTATTGCGAAACTTGATTTTTTTAGGTTTTGAACATAAACCAAGAAAAGTTTAAAATATAGAAATTTTTTTCCCCCCCTGAAATTTGGGGGCACCTTGGGTTTTTGGTTTTTTGGGCAAAATTTAACCCTTTTTGGGTCAAAAAAATTTTTAACACGCCCCCCTCAAAATTTTCCATATATTCTAAAGTTTGCGAATGCCTTTTTTAAAAAAAAATTCCTAAGTCCCCCCTTTTACAGATTTTTTTTTTAGTTTCTTTGGGAAGAGTTTTCTTGCTAAAAATTTGTTTTTGGTGGGTTTGGGATTGGGTTTTTTGGGGTGAACCAAAATCACGTGCCCTAACAGTACATTTAAATTTTTTAAAAAAAGGATGTGCGCCCACCAAATTTTTGTTTTTATTCCCTTTATGGGGGAAAGGGTAAAAAAAAAAGGTTTCTATTTTTACAAACTAAGTTTATTTTTCTAAGTCCATTGACGCAAAAAATTTTTTTATGTATGTTTCCCTTCCCTAGGGGTTTCCCCAAAAACCCGTTTACCTGTTTTTAAGAGCACATCAGATTTTCCCCACCCCAAAATTGGGGTTTAAGGGAAAAATATGTAATAAAAATAGTGGGGGGAAAAAATTTGTTTCTCGGGGGTATGAAAAGCAAACTGGAAGGGGAAGGGGAAGGGGAATTTGAACTAAACAAGGGCCCTGACCCCTTTTGGCAAAACAAAAACTGACAGGTTTTTTTAAATTTTCATACTTTTTTAATTTCCCCATTGGTTTTTTTTAATGCACTATAAAAAAAAACAGGGCAGATTCTTTTGCATGTTCTAATATGGCCCCAAATATTTAAGGAAGACCCCGATTTTGTTCTACTAGGGAAAACTATGGGGTTTTAATTAATAAAATTTTGAATTTTAAAAACTTTCCCCAAAAAACAAGACAAATTAAATTGGGCCCAAATTTTCCCCACTGGACTTTCCCTGGGCTTTAAAGGGTTTTTTCACGTTTTTTAATGGATAACAAACAAATGGTTTTAAAAAAGGGTTTTTAAAAATCTTTATTTTTAAACCCGGGGGGCCACATTTAGCCTCACGCGGGAAAAATTTAAAGGTCAAAATAAAAAACTTAGAACTAATTGTAAGGGAGATAAAATGGCCCATAAAGCCCCCTGGGGTAGAACAGATTAAAAAAATTCTTCCCCCTTTAGGAAAGATAGGGTATTTTTTGCCCCCTGTACCCCAAAATTTTAAAATTTCCCTCTGCAGCCCGGGAAAATGGGCCCCAAATAGAAAGGGAGAGCCCCACATAACCCCCCGGTAAACCCAGATGCCCTAAAAATTTCCCCCAAAGCCAAGGGAGATGCCCCATAAAAGGGCCGCCAGTAGCCCCGGGGAGAAACCCCCAAAGTCCCCGGGACCACAGAAACCCCAGTAGCCCCCCATCCCTAGCCAGGCAGATGCCTTCCAAATAAGCCCCCCCCAGAAGCCCCCGTAGCCCCCTCAAGCCAAACCCAAAAGGGGCCCCAAACCCCTTTAGTTTGGGCCGGCAAAAGCCCCAAAACCCCCCTACCAAGTCCCCCGGCCCCCAAGCCGGCAGAAAAACCCCTTGCCCCCTAAGATCCAGAATTGCCCAATTTCTTGCCCCCGGGGGGAAAACCCCAGAGCCCCTCATGAAAATACCAGGCAAAAATGCCCCTTTGCCCGGAGTTTTTCCCCGTAACCCCCTTTAGCCTTTAAAGGGGCCCAGGGGCAGACAGGGGCCCCCCTTAGGCCCCTTTCCAGTTAGCCATGCGAAAACCCCCCCCGTTCCCCCTCAGTAAACCAGGGAAAATGCCCCATAGCCCCCTCAAAGAAACCAGGCAGGGGGGTCCCCCAATTTTGGGGCCCCCTCATAAACCCCGGGAGGAAATTCCCCAAATTTTCCCCCCCATAGCCAAAGGGAGATGCCCCCAGTAAAAAAAACCAGGGAGAGCCCCCCTTTGCCCCCTCAAGTAGCCAGGCAAAAAGCCCCAGTAACCCCGGGAATGCCCCTTTGGGCCCCCCGAAGCCTCGCCCGATGCCCCCGTAAACCCCCTCAAATAGCCAGGCAATAACCCCCATAAGCCCCCTAAAGCCCGGCAGATGCCCCCAATAAACCAGGCAGATGCCCCAGTTTGGGCCCCCCCAGTAGCCAGGCAATTCCCCAGGGAACCCCCCTTTAGTAGCCGGGGAATTTCCCCCTTTGCCCCCTCAGTAGCCCCGGGGATGCCCCAAAAACCCCCCCAAACCAGGGAGATGCCCCATACCCCCCCATACCAAAACAATGCCCCAGTGGCCCCCTCAGTAGCCCGGCAGATGCCCCCTAAAAATAATTTTAAAAAAATTTTTAAAAAAAGCTATTTAACCCCCCTTTTCCCGGGCAAGGGGGCCCGGGCCGCTTGGGAATTTTACGGTGAAAACCAAGGTGAACCAGCCGCTTTACCGCCCGCACGCAAACTCCCAAGAACTCCCCGGGTGGGAAAAGGGTGCCCGGAGGAGACCCAAAGGGGCACAGGGGGCTGAGCAAAGCGCGCCTCACGCCCCCTGCGACCCCTATTTTACAGGCCCCACCGAGCGTTTTTACCCTACAAAAAGGGGGAAGGTGGGAGGGAAACGATCCCTCCCCTCTCCCTTTTACTACTTGGACTGACTCCCGGGACGGCTTGGTAAAAAAAAGCCGTGCGGAGTCAAGGGGGAAACGGGGCCGGGAAAACCCCAAACCGCAGGGGGAAAGTGGCCCCGCGGGGCCCTTTTGGGTTTGACATCTGGGGCCAAAAATGTTTTTAAAAATCACGGGATACGGTTTTTTTTTGTTTTTAACAAAGGTTTAAAAATGTTTTTTACCAAATTTTTTTATAAGCACTATGCTTTGGGCTATATAAAGACCATCCTGATACCAAAGCGCATGCTTGAAAAGAAGGGGGTAAAAATTTTTTTTAAAATTTTTTCCATATTTGCTTTTTCTTTTCCCGTCCAACTGCTTTTTCCTTACTACCTATATGGCCTTGTTCTGAACGGCGTGAAGCTTTACTTCAGAAGCAAAAGCCACGGGCTTTCAAAAAATAGTACCTCAAAATTTCAAATTTTGAATTTTCCAAAAAGTTTTTGGATTTTTTTACAAAGCCCAAAAAATATATGCTAAAAATACAAATGGGGGTTCCCCCCCAAAAACAAAACTTTTTGCTGGGTTTGAAATTTTGGAGGGGGGAACTTTTTTAAGGGGGACCTTAAACGGACAATTTCCAAATTTTACCTGGTTTTATATGGTTTTGTATGTTTCTTTCATAAAAATAAATTTTTTTCCCCCTTTTTCTCTTCCCCAAAAGCCCCAAACCCCTCCTTGGGCTACTATTCCCCATTACATTTCAGTTCAAGTTAAAAAACCCCTAAAATTTAAAAACCCAAGGCTCTTTCCCTAACCTTTTTCCCCCCATACAAATTTTTGCCCTTTTTCTACCCCTTTTTAAAACCCCCTCATTGCATTTCCCCCTCACAAAAGGGCCTTTTTTCCTTTTTCTCCCCCAAAAAGACCTTCTTTCTCCGTTCCTCAAAAAGACCTCTTCCTCCCTTTTTCCCCACAGGAAACCCTTTTTTTCCGTTTCCCCAAAAGACCTTTTTTCTCCGTTCCTCAAAAGGGGCCAATTTTTTCTCCGTTTCCTCACAGGACCTTTTTCTCCGTTCCTCACAAGGGGCCTTCTTCCCCCCCCTCCCTTTCCCCCTCCCCCACAGGGAAACCCTTTTTCCCCCCGCTCCTCACAAAACCTTCTTCTTTCCGGGTCCTCCCCAAAAGGAAACCCTTCTTCTTTCCCCTCCCACAAGGAACCCCCTTCCTTTCTCCGCTTTCCCCACAGGACCCTTTTTTCTCCCTTTTCCTTTACAAGGGCCTTTTTCTTCCGCTCCTCACAAGGGCCTTTTTTCTCTTTCTCCCTTTGTCAGCACCCTAACACAACTGGCCCCCCAAACTTTTCCCAGCGCCCCCATGCTCTGGAACTCTCTACCACAGGGAAAATCAGACTCCTCTTCTACCCCTTTTAAACCAAACAAAAGGAAAATTTAAAACCCATTTCTTTTTCCCGAAACCCCACAATTTACAACAATCCGCTGGCCCCAACACCAGTAATACAAAAATAACTGTCCTCACCTCTGTTTTCATTTTACCCTCCCAAGGGGAGGGGCCTCTCTCCTTCCCGCTTCAGTTAATTTTGTGTTATTATTGTATTTGCCTGATCTTAAAACTATGTAAACTGAACCCCTTTTACTTGTTACAGCTTTTCTAGGTTTAAATTTCCCCTCTAAAATAATAAGATAAATAAATTTTGTCCCTTTCCCAAACAATCCTTAAAACCTACTAAATTTTAAACTAACGTTCGCTGATAAACTTTTCCCCCTCACAGCAGCATAAACTAAAAACTGGGCCTTTCAAAAAAAGACCCAAAAAAGAGGAAAAGGCTTGAAGTTTAAGATTCACCTACACGCCCCCCCAATATACATTAGAATTTAAAAAAAATACCTAGGGAAAAAGTCACGTAAACTAAAATATTTCCTTTTATTTCGGGTTTTTTAAAAGTAAAAACAACCCCCCCCCAAAAAAAAAAAACCTTTCAAAAACTTATCCAAATTCCAAACTAACCCTACTTGGGGCCCAAATTAAACCCCAGAAACCATACACGGGTAATTCGCCCCCAAAAAAAAGGGGGGGCCCCGCCGAACCCTTTCCCTTTGAAAAACACACTTAAACCCCCAATTTAATTTTGCGGGTTTTTAAGGGGAATTAAAACTTTTTTTCTTTTCCGCACCCAATACCTTTAAAAAAATACCCCAACTTTACATTTTTGCCATTAAAAAATTTTAAAGACGGGACTATTCCTCCCAAAAAAAAAAAATAAAGTTTTTAAAGAAAAATTGGCAATTCTTGTCCAATTATTTTTTGAAACATATTTTTTTTTTTGGGTATTAGGCTCTTCAAACTTTTTTTAGTAAAAAATTTAAAGTTGTGAGTATTTTTTTAATGTTTTTTTGGGTGCATAAAAAAAGAAATTACTTACCGTTTTTCTTTATCTTGGAAAAGAAACCAAAAACTTCCCCAAACTTTTGCATTTTCCTAATCTGCCCCCTATGAAGTGCCTAAGGGACATTGAAAACATGGGGGAATTTCTTTTCCCAGGGTAAGTGTGTGAAAGGAAAGGTTCCGGATGGGCCGCCTTTTTGGGGGCTATTACCCCTGTATAATCTGGGGTCTTTTGGGGCCAAAGTGGGTTTTTAGCATTAGGAAAATTTTTGTTTTTTTTTTTTTTGGGGGGGTTGACACTTATTTTTAAATAATTAAAAAAAATTTTTTTTAGATAGTGATTTTTTCCCTAGGTTTTTAAGACTGGCCTGCGCTGAAATTCCGAATTGATCTCTATCATCGGGCAACAAATGTACAATTTTCTTATTTAATTTTAAGGGGACTGTTGAATCTAAAAAAAACAGACCATTTAAAATTTTTTTGAAAAAACACTAAAAACCTTTTAAAAAGAAATACCACACCAATACCCCCCAAAAACTATATTAATGCAGGCATATTTATCCAAAAGAGGTTAAAAGAAAAAAAAAAGATCTTTGCCTCTTGATGGTTGAGAAATCTGGAGGTTTTAAAAATAGTTGTTAACATGGTTCCAGTTGCTAAAGTTCAAATGTAATAAATTGAAATTCTTTAGGTTTAAAATCTTGCAATATAACTATATAACTATTTAAGTTGAAATGTCTTTAAGTGTTTTGTCAGCATTATTAGAGAACAGCTCCAAAGGGCAGCTCCAAAGGCCTTGTGGTAAGGGGGACAATGTTTCATGGCAAAGGGCAAAACTCTTTAAAAATCCCTCGGTACTCCACAAAAAATACTCTCATTCTGCTGTTTTCAACAAGTATGTCACATGTTACTGCATGTGGATTTAGGGTTGTTTTTTTACTTGCAGTTTACAGTCAGAAACGAATACCACTCATTTCTTCCTGGTTTTGGACTGTCCACATTAATCCTTAACGTCCCCCCCCCGTCCTTTTTTCTCAAAATGCAGACATCGGAGTTTTTCGGCTCCAGCACCGCAGCACGCTGGGACGGGGCGGGGAAACACAGCTCTGTTCCCCCCAGCTCTTTCAAGCACTGGGGGTGGGGGAAACCCCACCTCCAGGGGTTAACTCTATAATGCCGCAGTTCGTACCGCAGCGCAATCAAAGGTTTCCCTTCCTGTCGGGTGAGGGGCAGACCCAGGGAATGGCTGCACAGTCACCATGGGGGCCCAGAGTAGCCCCAGGGGTGTCTGTGTAAGAACCACTCAGGGGAACTGTGAGCTGCCCCGATCATGCCTGTGCAGACTGACCAGATTTCAAAGTATTAGCATATATGAATATCTAATACTTACAATGTAAAAAAAAAAAAAAAAAATAACACAGTTTCCCTTTATGGGATTTAAAAAAAAAAAAAATAAATATAAATTAAATTTAAAAAAAAATATAATTGTGAAACAAAATAAAAAGAAAAAATAAATGTTTAATAAAAAAAATTGTGCATACATTACACATACAAAAAAAACCTAACATATTTGGATCCATCAACGTATAACTTTAGAATTAAAATAAAAGAATTATTAAGTGTGAAAAAGAATGGTGTAAAAAAATTAAAAAAAACCAAAAAATTTGTTTTACATTTTTAAAAAAATTTTGCAATTATTTATAAATGAACTTTTAAAATAAACCCCCCTAAAATAAAACTCGTCTCAAATTAAAAAAAGGCCCCATTGAAAAAAAAAAAAAGTTTCAACGTTGAAAAGCAAGGAGGGAAAAAAAAAAAAAAAATTTTTTATTAATTTCTTTTTAGGGGGTTCGCTTAAGGGGGTTAAAAATCAATACAAATGTTTGTTTCGCGTTTCACACAAGGTTTTTTTGCCCTCGCCATTAACATAAAATAAAAAGTCCCCACGAAATACGACCAAAAATGAAAAGTTCTAAGATTTTTTTTTGGTGAGAAAATGACAGCATAATTTGATTGTATGAACTACAACATAATCTTCTATTGAGGTCAAGGGAATTTTTTCTTTCGGTTTTAGAGAAGTATTTGAAGTCGGAACCCATGGATTCCAACTTGAAATACTGGTTGGATGGAGCCTTAGGGGAACTTAAAATTCTTAAAATAATTTTTTGGGGAATTTTTTTAAAAGGGTTTTTCCATTTTTTTATTGTTGTATTAAAAGACTTGTTATGGGAAGGGTTGTTCACAAAGAATTTTTCCCGCAATGGTCCTACCCCCCAAATACGGTAAACTCATAGCTCTCTTGGGTTTCTATGTTTAAAATTAAACTATTCCCCTAATTAATACAAAAAAAAAAAAAACAGAAAACTCCCGTTTTGCACACTGATTATGTGGTTTAAAAAGGGCAAATTTTTTTTCGGAAGGCTGTAATATTTTGTTTTACAGTAGGGGATCCCCCCCGCAAAGCCCCTTGGGGACCCTGGGGGTACTCAACTCCAGGGGCTTAAGGGGGGTTAAAAACCAGTACCAAAAAGATTTATTAGCATTATCGATGTAAAAGATAGTGTGACCTGAAAAAAACAAAAGCAAAAAAAGGGACCCCCCTGTTTTTTTCCCCGTTGGGCAAATTTAACATTAAGGCATGTCTACACAGCACTGTTAAGATCTGTCCAAAATCCGACGGGATTTAACATTGCTGGACGCTTTTTTTTAATGCAATTTTGCTAAAAATCGCATTGGTTTCCAGAATTACGGAAATTGAGGGTAACCCCCCAAAATTTGGAGTTTAAAATCCCCAAAAAAATTGTAAAAAACGTGCTATTAGACTACAGCATGAACTTTTATTGTGTCTATGCAGCACGGGGCACCCGGGTTTTTCAGTGGTTTAAATACTGTGTAGAAAAAGCCTTAAAGGTTTGTTCCACGCGTTTTTAGGGGACCCCGTTTTACGCCCCGCAAAAGGATCTAACAATTGCAGTGTGATTAACATTGTTTTTTAATGGCAAAAGCGCATCGCCGTTCTCACAGATGGGCGACACTTTTGAGAGCTCTCCTGCAAATGGCTTTGCATCCGCTTTAAGAATTGACATGTCAAATCTTATTGGGTTTACCAAAGGAACCCAAGGAGATAATGGGGTCCGCTTTTGGACCTGTCCCAAAACGCTCCGCATTGGGTACATATCACTGCGCTTTTCAAACTAAAGCGATGCGAAAAGCCAATTGGGCCGGAAGGGGATTGGGGGTGAGCGGGGGGAGGACGGTCATCGGTGGGGAGCGGCAGCGTGGGCAGACGGGGCATTGGGGGTGACGGGGGCGGGACACAGGGCTCCGGAAGCGGGGGGGGCTGACGACGGGGGACGGCAGCTGGGCAGTGGGTCTGCGGGGGGTGGATGGTTGGATGGCTGGTCAGGTGAGGTGCTGCAGGGGGATGGAAATGGATAAGGCGGGTGGACAGGTGAGGGGCTGCAGGGGATGGAGGATGGCTGGCTGGGGCAGGTGAGGTGCTGCAGGGGGAGGAGGGTATAATGGGTGTCTACAGGGGGGGTCTGCAGGGGGGGTGGTGGTGGCTGGGCAGGTGAGGTTCCCGCGGGGAATGGATGGGTAAACAATGAAGGGGGGCGGGGATGGATGGAGGCTGGGCAGGTAGGTGCGCAGGAGGATGGAGGATGAAAGGGGAAAGCTGCTGGGGGAAGGAGACTGCTGCTGGGGGGGGAGAATGCTCTGGGGGGAAAGGGGTTTTTTCCCCAATAAACAATGAAGGGGTTTAAATGGCTGGGGATGATAGTACTGGAGACTTTCCTCCTTTTTATCCGATGTGGGGAAACAGACCAGAGGGTCACTTATAATATAGTAACACAGTGGTATGAAACAGATGTGGTTTTTCACCTTTGGGTACAACAATTTAAACACGATACAGAACTGTTTATCTCTGTATGAGTAGTAAACCTTGGTGCAGTTTGTTGCTGCTGCTCGCGCTGTTTGTTTTTTCTTTTGCGGTCAGAAAATGATCTTCTTCTACCCAAAAGATGGGGTGCCATCACATTGGGTTTAAAAACAACTAACAGAAGTACTCAAAAAAAGGAAAAAAAAAAACCCCGCAGAAAAAAACTTTTTGAACAAGAACAGGAGCACATGTAAATTTTGGGCACAATGCCGCAGCAACAAAACATAATAAAAATGGGTGGAAAAAATGCAATAATATAAAAATTTTAATAACAATACCTATAACTGAGGAAACAGCCAGAAGGAGAACGCTGCGGGGGGGAAGGGTAATGCTGCGGGGGGAAGGAGAACTGCTGCTGGGGGGGGAAGGGGGGAAAAATCTTGCTGGGGGGAAGGGGAACTGCTGCTAGGGGAAAGAAGAGAAGGAAGAGAGAGAAGAGAAGAGAGAGAAGAATTTCCGGGATGGCTTTTCACCCACAAAAAGGGCCTAAAAAGGATAAATATGTCGTGTGAAGAAGCCCTAAGTCTCTTGGATTTGGCTCGAAGTGATGTCAACAACATAAAATTTAACAAAATGCAAAGACACAGAGAAAATGTTCCCATACACAGACAAAATTTTCATATTTAAGAAATTGGGGGTTTGGGAAGAAATGTGTCCACATATTGGGTTGGCAAATTTTATATTTTAAAAATTTAGAGTTGGAAAATTTTGATTTAAAATATTGGGGTAATTTATTAATGGGAAACCCATTGGGAATTGATTCAGTTGGACCCTACAACAAATTTAAATTTTGTATGTCCCCCAAACACAAGGGGGGACAATTTTGTATGGGGCCTGCAAGTATTCTGGGATCCTTTTTACTGAAAAACTGGTGCAATCTCTTTGATGTTTGAAGGGAACACACTCCAAAATTAGGAGGGCCCCAAACCCCATACAATATCCCCCCCACCCAAAATACAATATCCCCCTCCCCCCCCATTAAATTTCCCCCACCACCCACATACAAAATCCCCCTCCACCCCCATACAATAAACCCCCCCCACCCACAAACAATTCCCCCCACCCACTTTCAAAAATCCCCCTCCACCCCCATACAATATTTCCCCCCCTCCAACCCCCCCCCCATACAAATCTCCCTCCACCCCGCATATAAAAATCCCCCAAACCCTTCCCCCCCACCGCCCAAAAAATCCCCCTCCCCCCCAAACTCCCCCCCCCCGCAATTACCCCCAAAACAAAACCCCCCCCCCCCCAAATACAAAAATTTTCCCCCCCAAACCCCCAAACAAATTAAACCCCCCCCTCACCCCCCATACAATATCCCCCTCCACCCACATACAAAAATCCCCTCCAAAACCCCCATTCAATATCCCCCTCCACCCAACAAAACAATATCCCCCCCCCAAAATACAATTTTACCCACATACAAAATCCCCCTTTCCCCCCAAAAAAAGTAAAATACAAAAATCCCCTCCACCCACATACAATAACCCCCTCCACCCCATACAATATCCCCCTCCACCCGAAAAAAAACCCCCAAAAAATCCCCCTCCACCCCTCAAATTACCCCAATTTTTCCCCCTCCCCCCCCATACAATATCCCCCTCCACCCGCATACAATTTTCCCCCTCCACCCACATACAATATCCCCCCCCCCTCATAAAACCCCCCCCCAAAAAGTAAACCCCCCAACCCCATAAATATTCCCCCACCCCCAAAATTAAAAAATACCCCCCCCCCCTACTACCCCCACCCCATACAATATCCCCCCCACCCCATACAAATATTCCCCCCCTACCCCCCCCCCATAAATATTTCCCCCCTCCCCCCTCCCCCTACAATATCCCCCCCCCTTATCCCTAACAAAACCAAATTTTACAAAAATTACCCCCTCCCCCCCCATTCAATATCTCCCTCCACCCGCATATAATTTCAAACCCTCCCCCCCCATCAAAAATTCCCCCCCTCCCCCAAAATTTAAAAACCCAAAATCCCCCTTTCCCCCCCTCAAAACCCCCCAAAATCTTCCCCCCCAAACCCCATACAATATCCCCCCCCCCTCCCCCCCCCCACATAAACCCCCCCAAATCCTTGCCCCCCCCCCACTTTCAATACCCCTTTCCAAACCCCATACAATAAACCCCTCCACCCCAAAATACAAAATTTCCCCCTTTTCCAAACCCCCCCCCAAAAAATTCCCCCCTAAAAACCCCCCCACCCACATACAAATTATCCCCCCCTCAACCCCCCCCCCATACAAAATTAAATCCCCCTCCACCCCATAAAATTTAACCCCCCTTCCCCCCCCCACCCCTAACCCAAAATCCCCCCACCCCCCAAAAATTTTCCCCCCCAAAAAATATCCCCCCCCCACCCCCAAACCCCCCCACCCCCTAAAAACCCCTCCAAAAGCCAAAAATACCCCCCCCAAATAAAAACCCCTCCACCCCCATAAAAACATCCCCCCCCACCCACATACAATATCCCCTCCCCCCCAAAAATAACCCCAAAAATTCCCCCCCCCCCAAAAAATTCCCCCCCCCCTTTCCCCCCCCCCACAAAAAATCCCCCCCACCCAAAAAATTTCCCCCCCAAAAAAACACCTAACCCAAAAAAAAGGAAAATGGTTACTCCCATCAAAAGGGGCAGGGGGTTCCCTCACCGTTACAGCCCGGACAAAATGTTCTCCCGCCCCTATAAACCGCCGATATAACCTACAACCCTCCCTATAGAGACCAAATAGTGGCAACACCACTCAGGGCACATTACAGTGAATACCCACTGAAACCAATATAGAAAGGGAAACCCTAACCCCCATACACCAGGAACTCACCGAGGATCCTATCTTTAAGGGGTTCGTTCTCTTCTTTCATAATCGTATCTTTTTTTTCCCTTTTTCTTCTGCAACCCCTTCCACAAACCCTCAGAAGGAAATTGTCCCCCCCACAAACTCACCCCTGCAAAAAATTAAAAAACACAAATATCCCTTTGAATCCTCAAATTTTTCCCGGGATCTTTTTACCCTTCCCCCCCCTGTACAAACTGGGGCCCCGGGGGGAAGGGGTACAAGCCATAACTTAAAAGGCCCAATTGGCCTGGGGTTGGGGGGTGGGGAAGAGGACTAACCCCCCCGGAATAATGCAGGAGTATACAGGCCTTAGGGACTCCCTTTATAGTATACAGGCCCGTTAGGCCCCTTTAGGGAGTATACAGACGTTAAAAAGGGCCCCCTTTAGGTAGTATACAGGGATTTAAAGGGGTTTTTTTTTAGGGAGTATACAATAGTTTAGTGGGCCTTTCCCTTTGCTAGTGTTGGGAGTAAAATCGGGCCCCCCCTTTAGCTAGGGGGGCGGGAAATAGGCCCCCCTTTAGCTAGTGTGTAGGGAGTCAGGGGCCCCCTTTAGGTATCAGGGGTCCCCTTTGTTAGTCCGGGCCCCCCTTTAAAGGGAGTCAGGGGGCCCCCTTAGTAGCCAGGGGCCCCTTAATTTGTCAGGGCCCCCCTTTATTTAGTCAAGGGGCCCCCCTTTATGTAGCCAGGGCCCCCCCCTTTTTGTTAAACCAGGGGGCCCCCCCTTTTCTACCAGGCCCCCCCCCAAGTAGCCAGGGGAAACCCTTTAAAGTATTTAGGGGGCCCCCTTTATGTAGTCAGGGGCCCCCTTTAGAAACCCGGGGCCCCCAATAGTAAACCAGGGCCCCCCAATAGTAGCAGGGCCCCCCCAAAATACCAGGGCCCCCCCTTTGTAGTCAGGGGCCCCCATTAGTAGTCAGGGGGCCCCCCATAGTAGCCAAGGGGGCCCCCCCTAGTAGCCAGCGCCCCCCCATAGTAACCCGGGCCCCCCCAAAATAAGCCACCCTCCTTAGAACCAGGGCCCCCCAATAAACCAGGCCCCCATAGTACCAGGGTCCCCCAAAGTAGTCAGGGGCCCCCTTAGAAGGGCCCGGGCCCCCCATAGTATCCAGGGCCCCCCCCTAGGGAGTTTTGGGCCCCCCCTTAGTACCAGGGGCCCCCCCCAGTAGCAGGGGCCCCTTTTTCCCCCCCAAGTAAGGGCCCCCATGGGGCCCCCCTTTGTAGGGCCCGGGCCCCCCATCCCGGGATTCCCCGGGCCCCCCATATTAAAACCAGGGCCCCCTGTAGTAAACCATGGGGTTCCCCCCCATAGTAGCCCCGGGGCCCCCCATTAGCCAAAGGGGCCCCCCTTTGTATCCCGGGCCCCCTTTTAAAATCAGGGCCCCCCAATATTTTGGCCCCCAAAGGGCCCCCCATAGGTTTGGGAAAACCCGGGCCCCCCCCTTATAGGGTCCAAATGGCCCCCCCTTTGTAGCAGGCCCCCCTTAAATACCAGGGCCCCCCCCCTATTCCCCGGGGCCCCCCCCCAGTGCAGGGCCCCCCATAGTACCAAAGGGGCCCCCCAACCCTTATACAGGGGCCCCCCCTTTGAAAATCAGGGGCCCCCCTTTTGTAACCCCGGGCCCCCCATAGTAACCGGGCCCCCCCAAAAAGGATGCCCCAGGGGGCCCCCAAAGGGGAAAAACCCCGGGGCCCCCCCTTTGTAAACCCGGGGGCCCCCCATATACCCGGGGCCCCCTTAAATAGCCCGGGGCCCCCCCTTTGTAAAGGGCCCCCGGGGGGCCCCCCTTTGTAACCAGGGGCCCCCCCAATTAAGGGATTTGCCAGGCCCCCCCTAGTATTCCCCAGGGCCTCCCCCAAAAGTCAGGGCCCCCATGGGGCCCCCCCCCCTTTAAGGGAAAAAACCCAGGGGCCCCCTTTGGTAGCCAGGGCCCCCCATAGTATTAGGGCCCCCCCCTTTGTAGCCCACCCCCCTTATAGCCGGGGCCCCAATTTTACCCCCCAGTACCAGGGCCTTCCTCCCCCTTTGTAGTCAAGGGGCCCCCCCTTTGATAGTTTAAAAAAAACAAACACAAAAAAAAAAAAACAACCACCCCCTAAACCGGCCCGGGTCCCCCCTGGGCAGGTCCCAACTACTCTGAGCTCCCCCCCGGGTCCGTACGGCGCCCTGCTTTGGGGGCGCGGTGAAGGGGACGTCACCGCGCCGCCTACGTCAGCAGTAGGGCCAGCGCCCGGCAGGCGGGAAGGCCTAACGCCTTCAGCCTGCCAGGGAGATTCAGCGGAGCGCAGCGCTGTGGCGCTGTGCTCGCTGACACCGCGCAGCCCCGGGAGTCGGGGCCCATTATTTCCCCAGCTCCCGGGGCCCGGGCCTCTGGGCGCCCGGGGGAGGGGCCCAGGTCCCGGGCCCAGTGGGGGACCCCGGGTTTCCCGGTCCCCCGGCTGGACCAGTCCACCCTGATGTCACCCAAGGTGTACTGAAATAGAAGCTTGGAGATAACATATTTCCAAGGGTAGAAGCTCTTCAAGATGCACATTTGTAGCCATCAGCATGCACCCTACAACACAGAGGATCTTGGTGAACAACTGGCATATAATGATATCGGAGGATTAAGCAATTATTTTATTGATCCTGCCCTAAGGAAGTAGAGAAAAAAACTGGATGACTAACAGAATGATCGTTCTCATTTGTATTCCATTCCAGATTGAAGGCTTTATTCAGCATCTTCTAAGATGAGATATTACGAGCTTTTTTATGATGAACAATTTCTTCTGGCTCGTGTAAACTCAACAGAAATACTGTAAATGACAGTCTGTTGACAAGAGTTTATGTTCTGGTGTTTTTTTCTTCTTTCAAAACACTATTTTTTATTTTGTATTATTCGCATGTGCATATTTGTTCTGGTTTTTAACACTTGTATTTCGGCAAGTTTATAAAAACTAGAAAAAAAATAGTCTATTAACAAGAAATGGAGCAAATTCGATTGAAAAATTGCCAACTAGTGAACTATGGTATAAAAATCAAAACATTAATAATACTCAGAACCAAAAACAGAACAAAGTAATTCAAATATCTGTATTGATCTGTGTTTGTATATGGAAGTGTGAATGAGTCCTAATTAGAGATGGCGAATTGGATTGTAAAAAATGTGAATTCGTTTAGAATTTCAGGGAAAATCGATTCTGCAAACGAGGCGAAGTTCATGATGATATCGCAGGGAACGAACGTCTTTTATTTCTAAAATGCCTGCGAGCACATGGCGTGACAGGGGGCAGGATAAACTATGGGAGGAAGAAAGGAACGCCCTCACTGACATGTGCAGCCATGAAAGCACTCAGCAACCCAGCGGGGCCTTCTGTATACGTCACACCCTAATAAATACTGCAGCCATCTTTAATTCTGCCACTTGTCAGTGTGTCTCCTGTCGACAAGCATTTGCCTGCTGCAGCACTGTCACGGGGCTCGGCGCCGCGGCACGCTGCGGCCGTCCCCCTGCGCTCACGGGGTCCGGTGCGGGTGCCGCTGCTGCCTGCAGCCCGTGTCCTTCTCTCCCTGCCCAGGAAACCCCGTACTACCAGTCCCCGCTCCCGGTGTCCGACTCTAACAGGCCGCCACGCGCGTACCCGCTGCTTAGGCGCATGCGCGCGAAGGCTGGTCGGGGATTTAAAGGGCCAGTGTCCCCAAAATTGGTTAATGCAGGGACGCTGGTCCTATTTAAGGAATACGCCCCCAACACTTCCTGCCAGATCGTTGGTTGTGAGCTTAGCAAGTCATTGAGAGTGTTCTAGACCTACAGATTATCCGTGTACGCAGTCCGTTCCGCTACATTCCCTGACCTTGCCTGTTTTGCCGCCTGCCCTGCACCGTCCTGCCTGTTCTCCTGAACCACTGAACCACTGCCGCCTGCCTGACCTTCAGCCTGTCCCCGACAACGCCTCTGGATTACGAATCTGTACCACCGTTACCCCGGCCGGCCGCTTCGCAAGCAAGTCACGTCTGGGGTAGCGACCTGGTAGCCTCCACGCCGCAGCAAGTCCATCCCGCTTTGCGGGCGGGCTCCTCTGGTGAAAAACCGGGGCTACTTAGACTCCGCTCCCTTGCTGTGCCTTAACTATAATCCGCTTGCGTGGTCCAGGCGAATCCACCTCCGCATTACCGTACAAACTGGCCATTGGGGGGGATTTTATTATTCCCCCCCACCAGGGTACCTTCTGCCCGACCTCCGGGATTGTCACGACTGCATTCCCCAGCAAGCCAACAATTGACCAGCTTGCGGCCATTATGCAGAACCTTGTGGCCCATCTACCCTCCACCGGCAGCACCACCTGCACCTGCATCCGTTGCTTCGGCAATCCATGCTCTACCCTGCTCAAGCTTCGGGACGCTCTCTGCTCAACTGCACTCCCCTCACGCTAAAAACGATGGAGAACCCAAGAAATGCCATGGGTTCATCAGCCAGTGCACTATCCACCTACAGAGTGTGCCAGGTGGTCTTCAAAATCCGCCTCTGTCTGGAGAAGCCTTGGCTTGGGCACGACCGATATGGGATCGAGGGGACCTCTGACTAGCTGACCTCCAAACCTTCCTCCGGGGGGTCCGCACGGTCAAAGATGAACCAGGCCGTATCTATTCTTTCGGCCGCCGCAGCACTGGCTCCTGCTCGCGTCAGGGCGACAACACGGTCGTCAGTATTTGGTGCAGTTTCGCACTCTCACTTCAGAGCTGGACTGGAATAACGAAGATTTGGTGGCGACATTCTGGCAAGGTCTCTCGGGGCGAATCAAGGATGAGCTCGCTTTTCGGGATCTACCAGTCGCTTTGGATGACTTAATCCACTTAGCAACCCGAGTCGATATTCGGTTCACCGAAAGGCAACAAGAGCTCCGCCTTCCAACGGAGGTCGCCCGTCCACGCCGATTAACCCCCCAGCATGCACCCACGTTCCATTCCAGCGAGGCACCTCTATCCTCCTCTGATGGTCTCCGAGGAAAGAACCTATGCAGGTTGAGAGAGCCCACTTTGTCCCAGGAGGAACGTACACACGAGCGTCGCAGAACAGCAGTTTTTCATATCGAGGCGGTTCTGGCCCACATTTATTGGTGATGACCGGTGCGTCATGGGAAACTTCCCGCACCTAGGGCTCGTAGAAGAGGGCAACCCAAGGTGTCAGAACGGCCTCGGCCCTGTTCCTTAGCCTGCCCTATGTATTGGGTGTTTCCACCAGACAGCCACCTTCAGGCCACCGCCTTTATTGATTCAGGATCGTGCATGAAATTTCATTAAGCCACGGACCTTGTGACCAGTTCGTCTCCCAGTGATCCATTGCAGAATACCTTGTACGTCTCGTCGTTCCAGTGGCGAATGTCTTAAAGTGGCTATCCCGCTTTTCCCAGCACTGGCCTCCTCACCTTGCAGGATGGGAGCTCCTCACAAGGAGACTTTGCAACTTCTTGTCCTGCCTCGATCCTCGTCTGAAAACCTTCTGGGACTCCCATGGTTGCATGACCATACCCCGACCTTGGACTGGAGCACAGGTAGAAAGTCATCGTTGGGGTCCGTGCGTGTCCCACTCGCGATTGCCTGTCAAAGCCGCAAACCCTGGCTCCTCAGGTCGCCTCCCTGAAATCCACCAAGTCCTCCACCAGGCTACTAATGCATACAGGGACTTTGCTGATGTCTATTCGGAAAGACAGGCCGAACCTCTTCCACCACACCGGCCTTATGATTGTCCATAGAACTACAACCTGGGCTGTACTCCTCCCCGGGGCCCGGGTCTACCCACTTCTCCCCGGCCGGAGACAAGGCTATGTCTGATTACATCGATGAAGTAACGTAGGAGTGGATCCGCTGGGCCAAGACGCAAAGCGATGATAGCTAAGACAACTGCCCAGGGAACGGAGATCTAAGTAGCCCCCGTTTTCACCAGAGCCCGCCGCAAGCGGATGGTCTTGCTGCGTGCGTGAGCTACCAGGGTTCCGTACCCCTGACGTGACATTGCTAGCGATGGCGGCCGGTGGAACCGCGAGGGTGCAAAATCGTAATCTGGAGGCGTAGTTCTGGGGACAGGCAGAAGGTCAGGGGCGAGGCCAGCAGGATGTTTCGTGGTCCGAGGCAGGCAGAACGTTACAGGGCAGGCCAACAGGCAAAGGTCAGGAAACGTAAGCAGGGAACTGTACACCGGGAAAATCAAGACTGAACTCTACACTCTCTAAACGCTCCAACAACCACACCAACAGCCTGGCAGCGAGTGCTAGGAATTCTCCATATATAGTGACCAGATCGCCGACAATTATCCAATTACAGGCGAGCTGGCCCCTTTAAATCCGGACCACCGTCGCGCAGCGGGCCGCGCTTTAAGCAGGGATTAGCGCTGCGCGGCTAGTCCAGAGCTGGAGACAGGAGCGGGGACAGGTAAGTACGGGGTTTTCCAGCCCCTAGGGCAGAATGAACCACGTCTGCGGGAGCCGCAGCACCCGTGCCCGGACCCCGTGCGCACCAGGGGGACGGGCCGCCGTGCGCTCACGGCGCCCGCGCGCCGTGACAGTACCCCCCCTTACTTCTCCCCCATCTTCTTTGAAATATAGCGAGGAGATCAGGGGACAAATTGGTCTCAGGTTCCCAAAGACGCACCTCCGGTTCCGAAGCCCATCCAGTCGATAAGATAGAACCGCTTCCCCTTCACTGTCTTCGCCGCCAGCACCCCTTGACCTCAAGAAGTTATCAGTGCGTCGCAACAAGGAGAAGGCAAGACAGGTCCTGTGCGGAGAAGCGGTTCAGCACCACCGGCTGTTTGAGGAGTGACACGTGAAACCGCGATCGGGATACGTAGAGTCGGGGGCTGGATTCGAATCATATAGGAAACGGGGTTCAACTGCTGGAGCACCACAAAAGGACCCAGGTTATTTGGCCCAACTTGTAACTGGGCACCTTCAAACGGACGTACTTAGCAATAACCAACACCCTATCGCCTGGCTCAAAATAGGGGCGGGCCTACGGTACCTGTCAGCCTGACGCTTGGTGCGGGCAGAAGCTCGTAGCAAGGGCCTGTCAGAGTGAGCTGCAGAGAGTCATGATGTCCCTTACTTGGGGCAACGCACGGCAGGGACAAGAGACGAGGTAGCAAGAAGGGAGAGGTGGGGGCGGGGATGAAACCCCAAGACAACACAAAGGGGGAGGCCCCAGCGGATTCAGACTCCTAAAGAAGTTAATAAGAAAACCGCCCAGGGAATGAAGTCAGACCATTATCCCTGACGAGCGGCCACAATCCGCAAGTAGGTGCCCAACACCTGGTTTAACCCCTTCTAACCTGCCCTTTAGTTGGAGGGTGGTATGCAGATGAAAAAACCAACTGAATTCTGCAAAATGGACGAGTCACAAGGGACCGCCAAAAATTAGCGACAAAACTGACTCCTCTGTCGAGACAACATGCAACGGGAGAACTCGTGCAAGCGAAAATATGTTGGAAAAAATGTTTCGCCAGCTGGGGGCAGAGGGAAACCCAGGCAGTGGGATAAACTGAGCCATTATTTGAGAAGCGAATCGTCATCCCACCCATATGACCGGTTCCAGAGAAGGTGGAAGATCTGTGACAAAGTCCATGGCGCATGGGTCCCAGGGTTTTTCCGGCACAGGAAGAGGCTGAAGAAGGCCCGCGGGCTTGAGCTAGGAACCTTATTCGGGCACCAGGAGGAGCAGGCCAGCACAAAGTCCCTGACGTCTTGAGCAAGAGTGGGCCACCAGTAGTAGCGGGAGACCAGCTGAAGAGACTTATGATTCTGGATGCCCCAGACTGTTCGGGAAGAATGTCCTCCCGACTGTCAGGATTCTAATCCGCAAAGCCGGGCGCACTACGTCGTCCCAGGGGCACACAACGTTGAAGAATCCACGGGGGCAGGCCGTGACGAGGCTTTCCGGAGGACAATGGTTGCTGTGAGGGAAAGTCGATACCCACCGTCTCAGAGGCGCGAGATAGGGCGTCAGCTTGACGTTCTTCCCGGCTTGCCGAAAGTGTAGCAGGAAGTCAACACGGGCGAAGAAAAGGGACCATCAAGCCTGCCGTGGATCAGGCGTTGAGCCGACAGAAGATATAGGAGTTTATATGTCGGTGAAAATATCATATGTGACAGCCCCCTCCGAGCAGGGGGGGGGGGTGGGGGTGGGTGACGCGACTCTTCTAGGGCCAGCTTTATGGCCAGTAATCGCGATCCCCTATGTATAATCGTCTCGCCGAGAGAAAGTTTTGGAGAAGAATCCGCACGTATGCAGTTTCCACCGAGGAGGACCTCTGCAGGAGGAACAGCACCGGCACCCACCGGCACCCACCGATGGAGAGCATCCACATCCAGAATGAAGGGGCGGTTTCGGGTTCCGGGCGAACAGAAACCGGCAGACAGATCGCGGATTTGAGACGGCTGAAGGCTTCTTGAGCATCCGGGGGCCAGGACTTGGGATTGGCGTTTATTCTTGGTAGTGCCACCAGAGGAGCCACAAGCGTAGAGAAATGTGGATACATTGTCTAATAATAATTGCAAAACCTAGGAAAACTTGAATGGCCCGAAGGCCCACCTGTGGGGTGGGGGGGGGGGGGGTGGGGGGCCCCGGATGTGGCCACTGCACACTGCGAGAGTTTTTGAGGGATCATCCGAGGCCCTGATCAAGACGATGTACCCTAAAAGGGCAGGCTGTACGTTTTCAAAAGGACACTTCTCTGGTTTTGGCAAAAAGCTGATGGCTTCGGAAGTCGACGAGGACCCTGGCGAACGTGGTGGCGCTGAGTTACGAGATCCGGAGAAAAGATTAGTATAAGCGTCCCAAGTAGACAATAAACACAGCTGTAAAGTAGGTCCCGGAAGATCTCATTGACGAAGCGTTGGAATACAGCATGAAGCGATGCAAGAGACCGGAAAGTCATAATCAAGATACTCGAAGTGCACATCCCGGCGTATTAAAGCTGTTTTCCCACCTTTCTCAATACGGACAAATTATAAGCACCGCGAAGAGCCAGCTTGGAGAATATTTTCGCCGCCCCACATGCGGTCGAAGAGTTTCCGATATCAAGGCAGAGGGTAGCGATTCTTTATGGTTGGATTTTAATTAAGCCCCGATAGTCGATAGCAGGGCCTGAGAGACCCACTATTTTCTCCAACGAAAGAAGAAGCCGGCTCCTGCCGGAGACTAGGACTTACGGGATAAACCCTTTGCGAGGTTACTCCTTGATGTATTCAGACATCTGCCTTAGTCTACCGGGACGGAGAGTGGATAAACCGCGGCCCTGGGAGGAGTACAGCCAGGTTGCAGGTCAAATGGGACAGTCGTAAGCGGCCGGTGAGGAGGGAAGAGTTTCGGCTGCCTCTCCGAAAAAACATCTGCAAAGTCCCAATATGGCGTAGGTATACTGAAGGAGCTTGGCTGACTTCATGAAGCGACCTGAGGAGCGAGTTTGGTGCAGACAGGCAACGTGAGTGACATGCGGCAACCCCAACGCATGACCTTCGACCTGTGCTCCAATCCAAGGTCGGAGATATGGTCCTTCAGCCAAGGGGAGCCCATAAGAATTTCAGAGGAGACCGAGCCGGACTAGAAGTGGCAAAGTTTCCATTTGAAGGCCCCGAATCTGCAAAAGGGAGCTGTAACGGAAACGGATGGCGTCCTTACAGCAATTCGCCACAGACCGAAGACACAAATATGGGTTTACTGCAACGGAGTCAACCGGGTAGACTAAACCTGGTCAACAAGTTGTGGCTTTATGAAATTTCCAGCCGATCCCAGAATCCATAAGGCGGTGTCCTGGGGGAAAGGTGGCTGTCCGAGAAGCACCAAATGTATACGGGCATGGTCAGCACGGGGAAGCCGTACTGACACCTAGGGTTTGCTCTCCTAACGACCCTAGGTGCGGAAGTTTCCCTGGGCGCACCGGAAGTCCCTAAAAAAAAAAAGGGGGGGGGGAAAAAAAAAAAAAAACCCCCATGGAAGTTGGCCAGAACCGCCTACAATAGAAACACAGCTGCTTCAGGCGACGCTGTTAACGTTCAACCTCGGACAGGTGGGCTCTCACGAGCAGCATAGGTTCTTCTTCAGAGACCATCGGAGGAGGAAGAGGTGACCGCTGGAACGTGGGAGCCAAGCGGGGGAAACGGCGTGGACGGACGGTTTCCCGTTGTAGGCGGAGCTCCTGTTGCCTTTCGGCGAAGCGAATATCCACTCGGGTGGCCAAATGGTTTAGGTCATCCACGGCCGCTGGTAGATCCCGCGCGGCGACCCTCGTCCTTGATTCGCCCCGAGGCCTTGCCAAAATGTCGCCACCAACGCTTCGTTGTTCCAGTCCAGCTCCGAAGCGAGAGTGCGAAACTGCACGGAATACTGACCGACAGTGGTGTCGCCCTGACGAAGCCGAAGCAGCGCGGCGGCAGCCGAGGAAGTACGGCCTGGTTCCTCAAAGACGTGCGAAACCCCCCCGGAGGAAGGTTTGGAGGTCCGCCGTCAGAGATCCCCTCGATCCCATAGTGGCGTACCCCCAAGCCAAGGCTTCTCCAGACAAGAGGCTGATTATGAAGGCCACCTTGGCTCGCTCTGTAGGAAATTGGCGCCCCATCATCTCGAGGTGGATGGAGCACTGGCTGATGAATCCCCTGCACTTCTTGGGGTCTCCATCGTAGCGAGAGGGGAGTGGCAGATGCAGAGAGGGTCCCGAAGCTGAAGCAGGTAGAGCAATGGATGCCGGAGCAACGGATGCAGGTGCAGAGGTGGCAGCCGGTGGAGGCAAACGGGTCGCCAGGTTCTGCATCATGGCCGCAAGCTGGTCGATGCGTTGACTCTGCTGGGCGACAGCTGTCGTGAATGTCCCGGAGATCAGGCAGAGGTACCCTGGCGGAATCCATGGCCAGTCTGTACGTAACGGAGGAGTGGATCCGCTGGGCCAACGCAAGCGATGATAGCTAAGCACGCCAGGGAAACGGAGTCTAAGTAGCCCCCGGTTTTTTTCAAACCAGAGCCGCCGCAAAGCGGTATTGTCTTGCGGCGGCGTGAGGGCTACCAGGTCGTTACCCCTGACGTGACTTGCTTAGCGATGGCAGCTGTGGTACAGCGTGGTGCAAAATCTAACCGGATGCGTAGTCGGGGACAGTCCAAAGGTCAGGCAGGCGGCAGAGGTATCGTGGTCAAGCAAGGCAGACGGTCAGGCAGTCGGCAAAAGGCAAGGTCAGAAACGTAAGCAGGCGGCACTGGTACATGGAAATCAAGACTGAACACAACACACTCTACAACGCTCCCAAAAACACACACCAACAGAACCGGCAGCGAGTGCTAGGAATGTCTACCATATATGGACCAGCGGCCGACAATTAACCAATTCAAGGCGCGCCTGGCCCTTTAAATCCGGACCAGCCTTCGCAGCGCTAGCCGCCTTAACAGCGATTATCCGCGGCGCTGCAGAGCTGGGACTAGAGCGGGAAATGAGTAAGTACATTGGATTACCGCCCTAGGGCAGAAGGATACGCTGCGGGCCGCCGCAGCACAGTGCCGACCCCGTGCGCCCCGGTGGACGGCCGCGGTCCGAGCTGCGGCGCCGCGCGCCGTGAAGTTTGAGAACCTCCGTATAGCTTCATTTCGTAAGTCCTCGTCTCCAGCATGAGCCGGCCTACTTTTTCGTGGCATCTCCGGCCGAGCCTCGACAATCGGGGCTTAAAATAAAATTACGGTAAAAAAATGCTACCCTCTGCCCTGATCTCAGAACTTTCAACTGCTGCGTGCGCAAAATCTTTTCCAAGCTGGACTACGCGGTGCTTATAACTTAAATTCGCATTATAGAAGGCGATGAGTGGAAAACAGCGTTTTGAATTAAAAATACGCGGTATGCCACATTCGATAATTGGTTATTCCATTCAGATCTCTGTAACGCCCCTGCTGAGTTTCAGGAACTATTGTCCAACGAGATCTTCTTGGGACCATACTCTATGTCTGTGTTATTGTTTACTTGAACATATTCTAATTTTTTCCCCTGAACTCAGACCATCGCCACCACGTCCGCCAGGTCCTCAGGCGACACGCACACATCAGCTTTTGCCAAAACCGGAGAAGTGTGACTTTGAACGTACCAGCTTACCCTTTCTTAGGGTACATCCGTCTCTGAAAGGGTCTCCAGATGTATCCTTCTAAACTCTCCAGCAGTGTTACAGTGGCCACAACCAGGGCTTTGGGCCATTCCAGCGTTTTTTGGATTCGCTAAAATCTTATAGACATTTTATCCCACATTTCACTACGCTTGTGGCTCCCTGGTGGCACTAACTAAGAAACAATGCCAATCCAATAATCCTGGCCCCCTGAAGCACAATAAGCCTTCAAACCTTCACAAATCTAGCATTCTGCTGCCCCGGTTCTGTCTCGCCCGGACTCTAACCCCCAATCATTCTAGAAGTGGATTGCTTCCTCGGTGGTGCCAGCGCTGTCCTCGCTGCAGAGCTCCTACCTCGGTAAATTACGTACATTGTGGATATTTTGTCTCCAAAACTTTCTCTCCAGCCGAGAAGAATTATACCATTTGTGATCGGAGTTCACCCTGTGGGCCCTTTTATACAAGTTGGCTTCTGGAGGAGTGGGCGTCACCCTGCTGGAGGGGGCTCGTCACCCTATTAACATCTTCACTGACCAAAAAAACCCTCCTATATCTTCAGTCGGCTCAACGTCTGGAATCACCGGCAAGCCAGATGGTGCTCTTTTTTTTGCCCGTATTTGACTTCCCTTCTGCACTTTCGGCCAGCCGGGAAGAACGTCAAAGCAGACGCCCTATCTCGTTCCTCAGAAATACCATGGTTCTTGAAGTCTTTTCCACAGCACAAAACCCTCCGGAACGGCTTGTCCCAAGGCTGCTCCCCTGATCTTCAACACTTGCCCCCCGTGAAGACTTATGTGCGTCCAGCCTTACTGCAAAGAAATCTTGAAGTGGGTTCATTTCATCCCGAACAGCTGGACATCCCAGAGTCCCATAGGTCCTCTTCAGCATGATCTGCCGCTACTACTGAGGCCCACCCTCGCTCAAGAGTCAGGTACTTTGTTTCTGCCTGCACCATGTAACAAACCTGTGGGCCTTTTCAGCCTCTCCCGTGCCGAAAAACCCTGACCCATGTAGCCATGGACTTTGTGACCAGATCTCCCCGCCCTCATCTGAAACACGGTCACATCTGGTGGTACCGATCGTGTTCTCCAAAATGGCTCATTTCATATTCCCCAGCTTGGGTTACCCTCTGCCCCTCAGCTGGCACAACATTTTTTCGTCATGTTTTTATCCGATTGCACTGTCGCTCCCTTTTGCATAATGTCCTCTACAGGAGAGTTCAGTTTAATGATAATTTTGGCGGGCTCTGTGCTGGCCAGTGCAGGATCACTTGATTTTTCTTCTGCTTAACCACCCTCAAACTAACGGGCAGGTAGAGAGGTTTTAACCAGGTGTTGGGTACCTACGTGGGGATTTGTGTCCGCTCGTCAGATAACGGGTCCGATCTTCTCCCCGGGGGCGATTTTTCCATAACCTTTAGATTGGGTCCGTGGGGCCCTCCCTTTTTTGTCGTTTTTTGGGTTACATCCCCACCCACCTCTCCCCCTAGCTATTGTTCTTGTCCCTCCGGGGACGCCCCAAGAAAGGACATCAGGCCCTCTTTTCAACTCACGCGACAGGCCTTACGGTTTCCCTGTTACCAAACTTCAGGCTGGGGTACGTAGGCCCAAAACCCCTATTTGAGCAGGAATGGGTTTTTGGTTGTCCCCAAACATCCCTTAAAAGTCCCCGGGTTTACAAGGGGCCCCCAAAATACCGACCTTTTTTGTGGTACTTGGGGCGAAAAACCCGTACCCTACAAGCCCCCGCTTGCCCCCCCCTAGTATCCCGAACGCCTTCCCCTGTCCCCCCTCAAGCCGGTGGTGTAAACCGCTTCTCCCGGGTCTGTCTCGCTTCCCTGTTGCAATCTGATAACTCTTTTAGGTCAAGGGGGGCTGGCAGAGAAGCCCGGTGGGGGGGAAGGGGTTCTTCCTAATTGACGGGAAGGGTTCGGCCCCGGAGGAGCGTTCATGGAAACCAGAGGCCAACCTCTCCCCTGACCTCCTCTCTAACTTCCAAACGAAGAGGGGGAGATCTAAGGGGGGGGGTACTGTCATGGGGCTCGGCGCCGCGGCACGCCGCAGCCGTCCCCCTGCGCTCACGGGGTTTTGGCGCGGGGCCGCGGGTTTGCCCGCAGCCCCATGCCCTTCCCTCTCCCTCCCCGGGAAAAACCTGTACTTACCTTCCCGCTCCTGTGTCCGGCTCTAACAGCCGCCGCCGCGTATCCCTTTAGGGCCCCCGCAACGGCTGGTTTGGGGATTTAAAAGGGGCCAGTGTCCCAGTAATTGGTTGTTGTGGCCGCTTGGCCCTTTTTTAAAGGGAAATACCCCCCCAAACCTTCCTGCCATTTTCCGTTGGGTGTGGTTGCAAGTCTGAGAGTGTTCTAGTCCTGTCTGATTATCCTGTACCAGCCCTTACGCTCTTTTTTCCGCCCTTGCCTGTTTCCCGCCTCCCTGACCGTCTGCCTGTTCTGACCACAAAAACCTCTCCCGCCGCCCTGACCTTTCGCCTGTCCCGCTCGCCTTGGTTTACGATTCTTACCACGCATTCCCCCGGGCCGCCTCGCAAACAAAGTCACGTCGGGGGTTTAGCGACCTGGTGCCTCACGCCGCGCAAGCCCCACCCCTTTTTGGGGCGAGCCTGTGAATACCAGGGGCTACTTAGCTCCGCTCCCTGCGGGGTTAACTATCATCGTTGGGGTGGTCCAGGGGAATCCCCCCCGCATTAAAAGCACTATATTGCACTCTGTGCAAAAAAAATCATTTTTTTGAGCTACGGGGTGAAAGACCTTCACAAGTGTGTCAAATAAAACCTGTTTCCTGAACCAGGTTTTTATTTTGGGTTATTTCAATATGTTCCCCAAGAGTCAATTTATCCTCTGTTTGTGGGGTAATTTCAGTCAAATAGAGGGTGTGTATTTCTGCCCCATACACGCCTGAAATACATCAACTTCAGTCTGTGGGAGTATTTTAATCTGTGACCAAAAATTATTTATCCCTTTTTTGGGAAAATTCTGTATCAAACCATTTTGGTATTTTTAGCCTACAACATCTCAAAATCCACCTTCAGCTCTTGGGGGTATTATATCGTGGCAAACAGTTTTAAATTTTTTCACTTTTGGGGGAATTTTTGTTAAACCGAGCATGAGAGCCCCCCCAAAAGAGTGGAGAGGGTGTCACATAAATTTTGATTGAGTCGTAACCCTTTTTGCCTTCCTTTTATCCTTTAGTGTCCGCTTTCAATTGGTCAATAATCCATCATTGCTAAAGCCAAGATAGAGAAAAAGTTTTGGATGAATCCCAAAAAATTAATAAGTAAATGGTATGTGTTTATTTGCATGTCTTCTGTGTTTTGTGATATCCATCTGATTTTTGGCTACCTATATTTTCAGACACATCCTGATGCAAACATAAGGACCATATACATACTAGCCTTACGGCGCTTCTCCGAAGGCACAATTGGTTGTGTTTGTCCTTTTCTATGTCATTCTGACTGATTAAAAAGAAGGGAAAGGACCGCAAAATATCATAGTGGCTAAAATGTCGCATAGAAGGTGTTAGACAGGGTGGAAACAGCATTAGGAAACCACAGGGTGGTCGAATGAGAGAGTCATCTGTTGGCTGCAGCATGAGTAGGCCACAGAGTGGCAAATGACATATGTGGTGTGTGTGCTGCGCATGGATTTATGGCCACAGATTGGCACAATACACTTTGTGGAACTGGCGGCAGCAGCATCAGGCTGGAGAGTGCCGCAATGTCCCTATTTTGAGGTGGCGGCAGCTAGTTGACATAATGAGGAGCTGTCAGTAACAGCAAATAATGCCAGAGAGTGGACTATGTGTGACTAGATAGCATGGAGGTGACAACAGCTAGCTGCGCATGAGGAAGAACCTGAGTGTGGTGATGGTGCATGCAGCATCAGAAGGCTACATAGATACCCAGTGAAGATGTGGGGCAGGTGGGTGTCGCTAGATACCATAGTTCCCTGGTAAAGATGGTAGGGATGATTGAAGGATGCAGATGGCAGCAGTGTGGTGGCATCTAGGCGGGTTGGCAGATCAGAATAGTAGCTGAGGCTAGGCTAACAGAAGAATCAGCAAGGTAGAGGTTTTGTCAGGTGCTGCTGCTTGGTTGAGTACCTAAATCATTATGGGGATGAATAGAATAGCTCTCATCACACGCAACTTCCCAGACTCATAGTTGCCTGTGCTGATTGGATGTCTGGTACTGCTTCTAGTACCCGAAGTCGCATCCACAGCAGTTCAATGGCGACATGTGGTACATGATCGCTGAGGCAGCCCCCGGTTCAGAGACTGCTAGGAGGATGTTGATGATGGCGCCGATAGGTCAGCGGTGCCAAACTGACTACGTTATCAGATGTCTTTATATATTTGAGTTTGTCTCTCCGTCTTGGCAGGTGTAAAAAATGCCCATTTTGGACTGTAAGCAAGGGTCCAAGACAGTGGAGTGGCGCAGTAGTTGTGTGTGTGTATCTGCCGAATGTGTTGATATTCGCCTTGTCATCTACCAGACAAATGTAGAAACATGCAGCGGCCCATCGGTAATCAAGTTGACTGTGAGGGACTCGCTGCGTCCATCTCACATGTATTGTATGCCAGGTTGTGTTGGGTTATCTGTCCTTGTCTTCGCTCAAACTCACCGTTACTCCTCTGGCTGCTTCTGCGCTGTCTCTCTGTTTCACTGCTAGAAAAATCACTCATTTCATACAGTAGTCATCAAATGACTCTACGCAGACTCAGGTTGCTGCAGATGGTGCGGGTGCTGCTCTTACAACCCAAACCACCCACTGCAGCCGTGCAGTGGTTACATGGAGCGACTGAGAAAACCCCCCGGTCAAGACTGTGGGGAGGGATGGACGGATGGCGTCAACATAGTCTCTCTTATCACTTACTCCAATGGCTGCACTCGTGGCTCACTGACCCTTACCCTGTGCCTCCACCTGAAAAATATCTGTCTGGAATTCCGTATTTGTCATTGAACTTTGAAGCGCAAAAATGCTTGTCCAGGCCGTTCTTCAGATCTCGACGCCTAGACTATTACACCCTTCTCTGTGGCTCCTAACCTTTGTGCACCCTCACTCCTCGCAATCCATCCTAGTGTTCTGTGCTGCACGTCTGATTCACCTATATTTGTTTCTCCTCTGTCCTATCCGATTTGCAATCCTCTTCACTGGCTGTCCCACTTGCCTCCACCGGACTCATGTGGAAGTGAGTGTGTGTAGTCGGCACAACTGTTCCAGTCCCCTTGAAACAGTACAGATTTTTGCAGCATATGTTCTGGACTTGAAGCAGTGAGAAATTAAGTTTTGTCATCCCGTAGTCATGGCGAATGACAAGATTACGTGTCTCTCCTGAAAGAGCCTTGATCAAGAATGCAGGTGTCCTGCATGTAGCTGCCAATGGCTGACATTAAAATTACAGTGGAATTGATCTACTGTACACATGGATGATCAAAGATAATCATTAAATCGGAGCCTTTTCTTGTTCATAGATTTGTTCTCTCGTGTTTTGCTCTGTTCATATGATATCTCTGTTTTGCGATTCTTGTTAATAGATTTTTCATCTGTTTCTTGTGTTGTTCATAGATTTCTCTGTTTGTGCTCTGTTCATTGATTTATCTTCTGTTTTACGTCTGTTCATAGATTTCTCTCTTGTTTTTCTTGTTAATTACTTTCTCGGTTGTGTTCATCTCAAAGGGGAGTGCTGGCAGTGTTATGGAATGGCTAAAGTGCACGCAAAGTTGCCTGGCCTCTAGTTCTCTGAACGGTTGCATGTGTTATCCACTATTGAAATAGGAGGGACTGCATGTAACACCAAGTTGGACAGGGAGCTACGGTGCAGTTCTGTGCACGCCTCTGGGGATGGTAGCGCGCATACTGCTGTCTCTTGGTTAATCGTGCACGGCTTGATGACTGCTGGCACCAAAGTGATGAGGGGAGAAGACAGGGACAACTCCTTTCGGCAATGGGTGTGCGGAGTCTTGACTGCTGTAAATGGGAGGCGTGTCTGACTGGGTGTTTTGTGCGGCAAAGATGTGACACCACATCTGAATACACGTTTCTCTCAGGCCACTGAATGGTCCCCCGCTGCATATTTTTTACGCAGGGCTTGGTGCCAACGTTAAAGGTTCCCGGCCAGCTTTACTTTCTCCCCACAAAAACTACATAAAGCCATGTTCGCCTCCCCGGTGCCCTTAGAAAAAAAACTCCCGAGTACCCGTTTTTTCCACCAATGCTCCCCCACTGCCCGACAGTTCCCCGCCCTGCCTCGGGAAAAGCCCCTGCGCTGCTACTTTCGGGGGCCCCCTGCAAAGGGGGTTGGTCAAAAACGGGCCCGGGTTTGGCCCCTTTGCCCTTTTGCACTCCCTGCCCCCTTTGCTAAATTTCCCACCACAACACCATTTTGCCGGCTGCAACACTCCCCTGATGCGCAATTTTGCTGCCTCTTCTCCCAAAGTTTGTTTTAAGCCCCTTGGCTTCCGGGGCCCCAAAACAAAGGGGTTTTGGGTTCCCAAAGGTGGAGGCGACCGTTTTTGGGGCCCACATCATCCCAGGAAAAAAAGGGGGGGCCGCAAAAAGGCGGGAGTGGGCAAATTTTCCCTTTTTGGGGGGGGCACTTTTAAATGCCCCGAAAAAACATGGCACCAGAATACCTTGTCCCACCCTTTGTTTTGCTTCAAAACCCGGCCCCCCAAGTGCGATCGGCTAAAATCGATTAGTTTTTGCCTATCCCCCATTTGTCCCCCTCACCTTTCCCTGTTAAACAGAGCCTAAACCACAAACCACATAACCCCCCATGCCCCCTTCCTCATCACTACTTGCCCCTTTTTGCAAGAAGCAGCGGGTTTTTCCCCCCCCTCTTTGCTCCCCAAACTTTCCTCAAAAAATTAAACCCGCTGTATAGTAACGCAAGCCCACACACTAGTATTTTTTTGGCTGTGGGAACCGAATGGACAAAAGCGGGTTTTGAGGACAGGTGGGGGCCCCCTGCCTGTTTCCTGGGAAAAGGGCCAAACCCAAAAAGGTTTGGGTGTTTAAACGGCCCCAAACCGACCTTTGCTGGGGTTGTCAGATAAAAATTTGGGAAAAAAGTAATGACCTAGCCCAAACCTTTTCGAGAACAATTGGCTTGGTGGTCAAAAAACCACGGCCACAGTGACACGGGAAAATTTCTGGCCCCCGCGGAGGGGCCCCCCTGTTTGGGGATGCCCCCCTTACTGGGGCTCCCGACCTTTTTGCCCTTACTCCAGGAAACGTACTATTGCGTTTTTTTGGAGCTAAAAGTAGGATTTTGGTTCTCAGTGGGGTTTTTCCTTTCCCGAGCTGGCGCTGACATTACCTTTGTCGGGCTACTTTCCCACTTCATTTTTTTGGTCTTTTTTTCCCCCCTGAAAACTGCCCAGAGAATAAAGGGGTTTTGAAGCTTTTCCCTAAGAAAAGGTAACCTGTCATCAGCGTGTTAAACTAAAAAAACAGCATTGTATCAAAGACAAGTGATGAGCGATTGGGCCAAAAATCTGCTTCGCGAAATTTTCCCCAGTTTTTGGGAAAATCACCCTGGGTTTTATTTTTGATCCTCGTTTTTGTGATTAATCTCCGATTCCTATTAAAGTCTATGGGGGAGGAACACCAGATTCATTTTTACAAACCCCAAACCAGGGGAGGTGAAACTGGGAAAAAAAAAATCCACAACAGTAAACTGGATATGTGGTACATTTTTAGTCAAACAATTTTGGCTACAAAGTCAAAAAAAAAAATTCACAGGCTAAAATAATTCCCTTATCCGTTCAATTGGCTAATGGGGGAAAAAGAGGGCGGCATAAACCACACAAAGTTTTCAGCAAGGGTTAAACCCCCTTGACAAAAAAACAAGACACCGTATTTAAAAAAGGCACAGGTACTAAACAGGAGGGCCCCTAACCCTTTTTGCACCAAAGGGGCCAAGAACTTGCATAAATTGGTGCAGCAAGAACATCCCAACGGGGAAAACAGAGGTTTTAGCTGGCAGGGCCCAGTTACCGTGGGGGTGGTGGGGAGCCAGGGGTGCCTTCATCAACTAATTTAAACCCATTCATCCCACATGCAAACTAAAAAAAATGGGGTCCCCCCATTACTACTTCCTATTTTTAACATATTTACCCCGGCCCCCCTTTTGATTGGGGCCCCCCCTGGCATCCTTTCAAAAATTTGCAAGACCCCCCCAAAAACCCGCACAAATGCCCTTATGGAAAACCCGAGAGTAAAATTAGCAGGAAGAAATTAGTTTGAAACAAGAATTTTTTTAATAGAACCTTCAATATCGCATTTTTTTTTCCAGCGTTTGCCCCCAAAAGCGAAAAAAAAGACCTTTTCAACACCAAAAAAATTACCAAAAAAAAAGGGTTTTTTTAAAAAAACTTTTTTGGGGAAAATAGGACCCCGGATTAAAAGCTTTTTTTTACAGAAAAAACGTGTCCATGGGTGGGCCCGCGCCCCCCCGTCCCGAGTCGCGGGAAACACCCGGGTCCCCCCGCACGAGCAAAAAACCGCCCGCCCCCCCCAATGTCCCCCCTTTGGGGCACGTTTCCCCCCGGGCCGGCTGGCCCACCCTTTCCATTTCCCTTCCCCCCGCTGCGCTCCTGTCGCTGCCCCAGCCCCCCGGGCCCGCGCCGCCCCCGATATCTAAGGCCCCCGCGCCGGTTTCTGTGAAATTTAAAAGGCCATTTTCCCCCGTAATTGGCTTTTTGCCTTTCACTGCCCTTATTTAAGCCTCCCCTTTCCGGGGCCTGTTGCTGGTTTTTAGTGCCTTTTAAACCTACTGAAAAAGCTTTCCCAAAAACCTTTTTTCTGATTTACCGTGTACTGTACCTTTACTTCCTTTCCCCTCGCCCCACGAAATTTTTCGGGCCTGCCCGACCTATTTTCCCCCTGTCCACGACCACGAACCATTGCCGCCTGCCCGGGACCCCTGCCTGCCCCTGACTACAAAGCCACCCTGACATTTTGAAACCACGCTATACTTTGGCTGCCCCCCCGCAAGCAAGTAAACCGTCAGGAGTAACGACCTGGTAGACCCCCGCCGCACAACTCCATCCCGTTTTGGCGGCGGGCCCCTGGTAAAAACCCGGGGACCTACTTAATTCTTTTTCCCTGGCGTGGCTTAAACCATCGCTTGGGCGGCCCCCAAGGTCAACTCCCACCCAGGACGTGACAGTAAGACCCCGGCCATGGATCCCCCCAAAGGGTTTGCCCCCCTGCCGTCCGGCCCCATTGTGGCCCAGAAAGCCCCAAACAGTTTCGCCCAAAAGCCCAGAAACTAAACCCATCTTCCGCCATGTTTGCAGCTTTTCCTTTGGCCGCCCAGCGGGCAGCAACCCGCCCCACTGCCACCCCGGGTTTCCGGCTCCAAATCCCTGGCCCCAGGGCCCGGGTCTGTTCTCCCGGGCCCCAAATTTCAAAGGGGGGACCCAAAAGGCCGAAAGGGTTTTTATCACCCAATGTTTCCCCCCCAAAAATCAAATTTTAATGGGAAAAACCAATTTTCCTACTAAAAGGGTCAAAGGGTGGAAATTTCCCTCAGCCTTTTTCCTCGGGAAACCCCGGGGCCTGGGCTCCCCCTCTCTGGGACAGGGACGACCCGGGTTTTCACACCAAAACCTGGCTACTTTCCTCACCGGTTTCAGGATTTGTTTTTTGGGGAAACCCCTCCCGGGTTTTCTTCTGCCGAACCGGCCAAAGCAAAACCCCAGCCCCAAGGGATTCACCTGTAGGCGACTATGCCGAAACTTTTCCCCGATTTTTGGGCTTCCGATTATTTTGGGAATGAAGGGGCGTTGATTTCCCAAACCTTAAAAGAAGGGCCCTCCCACCGCGTCAAGGACCCCCCAAATCGCCGGGATCTCCCATTTTTCCTTGAGGGGCCCAAATCCCCCCGGGCCACATGGGAATTGACATCCGTTTCCCCGGAACGCCCGGGGAAGGAACTCCGGCGGGAAGGAAAAAGGCTAGACCCCCCTTTCCCTCGCGGTCCAGTTTTTTTCAAAGGGGGGCCTAAATTTTTGCCCCCTTAAACCTCCCCCCGAGGAAGCCATGGAATTTGGAAAGACCCACGGGCCTTACAAGGGAGCAAAACCAAAAAAATTTTAAGGAGAATCTTTGCCCTGAAACTGGGGCGGGCGGGCCCAAATTTTCCGCAGATCCGCCCACTTGCCCCCACAGCCCCGGAAAAGGGGGCGCACCTGGGGGTATTTTAGGAGAGGCGTCCCTGGGTGAGAGCAACCCCTCTCCTCGCCAACCATGCCCGTGATCGAACCGTCCCGGGGCCTGGTTTTCCCAGTTTCATTTATGCTTTCCTGGACTCTGCGTCGGTTTGGAAATTTTTTTGGGAACCCCTGCCCCTGGTGCCCCCAGCAAAATCTCCCTGTAAATCCCCCGGGGGAAGAAGCCCCTCCCAAAAACTCCTCGTCGGGTGGTAAAAAGTCTCAAGAATCCAATTGGGGTTCCCGGGACTGAGCCTCTGGCCAACAAGAAGGGGAACTGCCCCCAAGGAGAAAACCTTGCTTTTCCAACCTACTCCCCCCTTCCTCCTCGTCCTTTTCTCCGGGCTCCCTTTGGCTGCAACGCCATGCTCCCGTGCTCAAATTTGGCAGACGGGCGAAGTCCTGTTTTTGGGGTTTTCGGAGTGCAGTCTGGGCTGTTTTTGGCACCTCGGGGGGTTGCTTCCCCCCGCCTCCCCTTTGGGCCCTTCTAAGTCTCTGGGGGGCCTTCCTGAAACCATCCCAAACCTTCGCAAATGTTTTCTCCGAAAGCAACCCTGAACGTCCCCGCCCCTTTCCGCCCAAAAGACTGTCCTATTGATCTTGCCCCCCGGGGAAAGGGTCTCCTTCATGGGGGGGGGTTTTACCCCCTGTGGGTACCTGAGATTTTTGGGAAAATGTCCTACATAAATAAAGAAATCTCCAGAAGGGGTTCACCCGGGCAAGTCCTCCTCTCCAGTCGGGGCCGTTTTTTTTTTTTGTGGCTAAAAAGGGACGGTGCTCTACGCCTTGCATAGACAAATCAAGGCCTCAAAAAACACGGAAAAAAGAACCGCAATCCTCCCCCCTGATAAACCGGAGCTTTTTGCCCGGGCCTACGAGGTGCCAAGTTTCTTTACAAAACTGGCCCGGGCGAGGGGCTTATAACCTCATACGGATACGTAGGCGATGAATGGAAGACCGCTTTAAACACCCGAAAGGGGGCCCCCCTTCGATTTTCGGGTTCATCCCCTTTTGGGGGCTCTGAAAAGCCCCGGCCGTCTTCCAAGAATTTCCGTAAATGAAAAATCTTCCAAAAACCTCCTTAAAAACGGCGTGGTTTGTTTCAAAGACGACATTCGGGTTTTTTCTCCCCCCGCCCTTTCAGCCCCCAACAAGTTCATGTACGACAAGCCCCTCAAACCCTCAAAAGGGCCAACCACCCCCTTTTAATCCCAAATTTAGAGAAGTGCCTTTTTCATCGCAGAGTAAAACCTTTCCTGGGCTACAATCTTTCCGACAAAGGCCTGCAAAAGGACCCCACTAAGGGGTCGCCACCCCTTCAGGGGCCCGGGCGCCCGGGGTTTCCTCCGACCATAAAAAAGATTCCTGGGGTTCCCCACTTTTTAAGGAAATTTTAATACCCCACATTTCTCCTAGCGGGTCTCCCCCATAGTGGCTTTAAACCAAGAAAAAACGCCAATCAAAAGCTCGGCCACCACGGCAGGGGAAGCCTTCTCTAAGTTAAAATCTGCCTTCCCCTCGGGCGCCGGTACCCCTCCCCGCCCGGATACAGAACAACCATTTTTTCCTCGAAGTCAAACCCCCTCCTCGGTGGGGCCCGGGGCCGTACTCCCCCAAAAAACCCAAAAAGGCAAACCCTCCCCTAAAAGTTTATCCCTTCAAAAAGGAAATTACCAAACCCGTGCCCGGGGAATTAACGGGCCATAAACGGCTCTGGAAGATTGGGGGGGTTTTCCCCTTGGGGGGGGCCTCGTCACCCATTTCCGCATTTATACCGCCCAAAAAAATTTTGCAAACCCCAAAGACGGCCAACGCTTAAAATCCACCCAGGTTTCGGGGTTTTCCTCTCTTTTTTTTCCCGGGTTTAATTTTCTCATTAAATTTTCGCCCGGCGGAACAAAATTGTCAAGGCCGACGTTTCTCTCCCCCGTGCTTGGGTTTTGTGACTGGGGACGACCCACTCCATGGCACTTTAAACCCCCAGAACGGCTCATCACTGCCGCCCCGGGAAACCCTACAACGTTTCCCCCCCGGCAAGACAAAAACGTCTTCCAGCCCCGGAAGAAGTTTTTTTTCCCATGGGGTAAATTGCTGCCGTAGGGCCCCGGTCACCCAGGAGTGCAGAGGCCCTTTTTCCCCTCATCTCTCGTTTCCCTACGGGGCCAGGCCTAGCCCGGGGAATGTTCTTTGATTTTCCGGGAGCCCCCTGCGTTTTCCCCTTTCCCCGGGAAAACAAGTCCCTCCCCCTAAAACCGGGGCTGCAAACTGGGCTGCCCTTTGGCCCCTGTGGCCAGGGTTTTTTAATCCGGATCTCCCCCCTTTCCCCCCTGGCAACCCCGTGTTTTTGGGTGGTGAAGAACCGGTTTTAAAAGGATGTCCCATTTTTCCCTCCCTGCCGGCCTCCCCCTCACCCCCTTTGCCTTCCCAAACAAATTTTTTTCTAAAAATTTTTTGGGCTGCAGGGGCTCCCTCGGCACATAGGTAGGACCGGGGCTTCAATTTGTCTCCAGATTCTGGGGGCCCCCCTCTCCCAACCAACTCCCAAATAAATTTTGCTTTTCTTAAAGCCCCCACCCCCCCCACCCCAAGGGGCGGGTAGAGGGGAAAAACCAAAGACCCTATTTTGCAAAGCTGCGCCACTTTGTCCCCGCATTTCCCAGGATGATTGGCCCCACTTTTTTGCCCGGGGCCGAGTTCCCTAAAACCCCATTGGACTCGGAGTCTCCCGGGAGTTTGCTCCTTTTTTATTTGTCTTTTGGGCGACTCCCCCCCACCCCTCCCCCTTTCTGGCCTCCGAGGTCCCTCCCCGGTGCAGGAGCTGGCCCAGGACCTGACAGCTATCGGGAACAAACGCACCATTCTCTTTTCCAGGCCTCCCCCCCGCCCCAAAGGCACAAGCCAAAACAAAACCCGAAGACCTCCCCCCAAACCCTTCTCGCCAGGTGACAAGGTGTGGTTTTGGGCAAAATTTTTTAGGGTTTTAAAGGTTTCCCCAGCAAATAAGCGGGGCCCCCGGGTTCCGGGGTCCATTCGAGGTGCTTAAGCCCCTTAAACCAGAGCAAAAAAAACTCCGCCTTCCTCCCACTCTGAGGGTCCCGAACTCCTTCCATGTCTCTCTTCTAAAGCCTTTTCATCCTTAATGCTTCTCTCGGGTACTTGCTCCTCCCACTCCTGGGCCCCGATACCACCGATGTCTTTACGGAAAGGAGATTCTAATATGAAGAACGCCCAGAGGGAACCCTTTTTTTTTCTAAACTGACGGGAAAGGGGGTTTTGGGGCCCGGGGGTTTTGGGGGCCGAGTTCCCGGGGTTTTGGCCGGGGGGGGAAGGGGGGTTTTGGGGGGGGGGGGGGGGGGAAAGGGGGGTGGAAAGGGGGGGGGGGGGTGGGGGGGGGGGGGGGGGGGAAAAAAAGTTATTAAAGGTGCGCCGTGACGGCTCGTGAAATTTTAAAAAGGGGCCCGTTTCCCGGGAATTGGGTATTGCCGGTCCTGCCCTTTTTTAAGCCTGCCCCCCCTTTCCCGGGGCTGTTGCCGGATCTTTAGTGCCATTTTAAAACCTACTGAAAAGCGTTTTGATTTTCCGGTACCCTACCATTCTTCCGTTCCTTCCCGACCACCGGCATCTTGCCGCCTGCCCTGACCTACTGCCTGTCACCAAACCCTGAACCATTGGGCCCCCTGCCCTGACCTCCTGCCTGTCCCCGACTACGAGCCTGCCTGAAAGATTTTTCAGCAACGCTATACTTTGGGTTCCACCCCAAGCAATTTTAAATCAGGGGTAACGAACCCGGTAGACTCCCCCCCCGCAAACAAAATTTCCCTCCCCTTTGCGGCGGCCCCTGGTGAAAACCGGGGAAAAAAAACCCCTTTAAAATTCCTTGGGTTACACCATCGTTGCGGCGGTTTCCCGTGGATCCACTCCTACGTCCAGGGACGTGACAACACGGGCACTTTTAAAAAAAGGCAAGAAAAAAAATGCCTGGTTTTGAAAAACCCCATTTTTTTCAATAGGAACCTTTGGGGAAAAGCTGTTTGTTTCAGCAACCCCCCGGGCCCCCCAAAAATTTTACAAATGACCTCGCGGACACTTAAAAAAATGGTTTAAGAAGAAATGGCTGTTAGGGAACCCAAAATTTTTTTTCAATAGGGTCGGATTATAAACTGTTTTCTTACAGCACCTGACGAACCCCAAAAATTTTGGGAAAAAAAACCTCTCGGGCACTTGAAAAAAATTTTAAAGAAGGGAAAAGGCAGTTAGAAAAAACATTTTTTACAATAGGATCTGGATAACTGTTTTTACAAACACAAAAACCCAAAAAACCCTTTTACATTTCTTAAAAATTTTTTATGAAGAAATTTAATTTAAATTTGGAAAAAGGGTTTTTTTTAAAAAAATGTGTACAATTTTTGTCTTTTTAAGGGCCCCCAACCGCCAAACAAAACCAAATTTTCCCTTTGGAAAACTCTGAATACAATTTTTGCATTTTAAAAAATAATTTTTTCAAGAGGACCATTTCTTTGGGGAAAGGAAAGTTTAAGTAGACCAACTACTAACCGTGACCTCACACAAAGGGGTAACAACTCATTTAGAATCCCGCCTTATTCATCTTGTAAAAAGTCAAACGAACTACATTCCCCGTGGAAAGCTGGATAATTTTGTCTGTTTTCCTCCTCCACGGTCTGAAGGGGCCCTCAGAATGACGCTGGCTGCTGGGGAGAAAAACACCTCTAAAGGCGTGGCGAGGAAACTTGGGCCCTTCATCCCTATTGGATACCCCGAAGTCGATTGGCTCCGGAAAAGTCCAAAAAATCGGTGTTTTAGCCGCCGATGCGTGGGCCATGATCTAAGCTGGTCTCTGTAAACTCTGATTTTTTCCCGGCATTAAAAGGCGTTTGGGGAGGGGAAAATTTAAGGAAATTTCCAAGGCACCCATTAGGGGTTCTGCCACAATGCCCCTTTCTGTCTGCTGTTCCCACGGCTAAATTGGCACTCTACTGCTGCAAATTTCTGGCGTTTTTTCCACCGTACATTTAACGTGAAAAAAGATGCAAAAAGCTTTTTCCCTTGATCAATGACACGTCAAAATTTTTCATTTTTACTGCAATTTGGGGGGGTTTAAGGAAAGTGCAGACTTTCGCTTTTTAATGGGGGTCAAGGAGGTGGGGCCCAAACCCGTAACTTGGTGTTCTTTTGATGGCCTTAATGCGTGGATCAAGAGGAGGGAAAAGGATCATCCAAAAAAATCATGTAGAAAAAGGAAACCAGGATTTCCCCAAACCCCGGGCACAAAACAAATCTTCCCCTCTTCCACCTCCCCTCTAAACCTTTCAAACCTTTTTTTCCCAAAGGGAGGGAAAATCGGGACCGTCGGTGTCCCCATGCCCTCTTTCCTCCGCTTCCCCCTCCTCCCCTTCAAACCCCAGCCCTGACTTTCCCCCAGATGAAAGTACCCTGGAGCTGAGGGCCGGGCCCCCTGCACCCGCCCTGAACCCAAAACCCCCAAACCCAACGAAGACCTAAAAAAATTTTGAAACCCGTGGGGTCGTTTTTGATCCGGGCGGAGAGTAAAGGGCCCCTGTGTCCGTCTCCTCCCCCATCACGGTGGGACCTGCTGTTTTTAGAGTTCCAACACTTTGCCCGCCCCCAATTTTCACCAAAAAAGCTCATGCGACCAAGGGGATTGCCTCACTTTTTCATTTTTGGTTGGGGTTTTTCCCCAAAAATCGCCCAAAAAATGGGGCAGAGGTCCCTTTTACCTGCTTCACTCTCGATGGCTCAAAACCCCGAGGGCCGCACCGCTGCTTGCAGGGCCAAGGCCCCACTTCATAAAAATGTAAAGGTATTAAGCTGCTGGCCCCAATTGCCGGGGCATGTTGGGGGGTGGAAAAATTTCCCGCATGTTGCCACGTCAACAAAGAACGGGTTTTCAGGGAAAACCCCAAAATGACGCTTTTAACACAGCCAGCCAGGACAAAGCGGGGTTTCCACGCCGGAAGTGTGAGCTCAATCTCGAGCCTTTTCCTCCGCAGCCACTAAAGACCCCCGGGGCCCCTTAAGAAATTTTTTTGGACGACGAGTTTATGAAAATGGTCAGGCAAGGATGTGCTCCAGTTACCGATCTTTAAAGGGCCCGGGTAAGATTTCGCCCCCTTGTCGAAAACTACCCTTTCCTGGCAAAGGTTCTTTTCCCCCCCCCCCTGCTTTGGGGGCCCATTTTCAAGCTGTCCACACTCTTTTACCTGTTGTTGATGGCCCCCAAGACACATTAAATTTTAACCCCCGGCCCCGGGGTTTCCTTTTTGGCAAAGGATCCTACCCGTGGGGGCTTGGGTATCGGGAACCCCCACCATCCCGGGGGTTTTAAAAAGGTTTCGCCAGCCCGAAGTTAAAACCGGGCCCCACCAGAGACATCCACCCAGTTTACCCCCGGAGCTGTCCCCGAGAGTTTGCGGGCCCCGACCGTCTTTCACTAATCCATGTATCGGTTTTTCCCGATGGACTTTGCCCGGACACAGATTTTTCCCCAAAACCCCGGAAAATTTTTTGGGTGACACGTACTGGCCCCGGGCAGGGCTGGCTCAAAATTTGGGGAAAAAAAAAAGCCTGCTCGGCAAACTTGGGATTTGGGGGGAGGCAAGGGGCCCTGGGGTAGCGGGAAACCCCTCCCCGGGGTTTTCCAAACCCGGGGGAAAGGCAACATTCAGGGGTTTTGGCTTTGGGAAAGGTTGGGGTTTTAAAAACGTTTCTTTTTGCCCCCACACCTTGGGCACTGAAGGGTGGGTGCAAACTGGCCGCTGTACGGGGTGCAGGTCAAAAATGATGGAAGGAGAAGGGGGAGGCTGTGTCCCCTGGTGGTGCTGGGGTTTACTGGGCCCACTGTGGGGGTGGCACGGGGCCCCGATCCTTGCTCAGCCCCCTGAGGGCATGAGCAGCAGAAGAATGCTTGGGCTTGGAAGTGGCGGGAAAGGGGAAAAAGAGGAGGGAAAAGTGGGGTTTGGGAAACCCCGGGCCTGTTTGGCCTTTTTTTTGCCAAAATTATTCCCCCATTTTAATTCAAGCTTTCCCCTGCATGTTTACTATTCTTATTCGTGGTGGATAACCACTTTAGATTCCCTTCCCCCCTACGGGGCTTTTACGGCAAAAAACGGGGATATAAGTCCCCTGGGCGAATCTGAGCTTGATCGAAAAAGGGCCCCGACTTCACAGGGCCTGGACCTTTTAGACGGGGAAAAAGCTATAGCTGTGTTTCCCCTTGCCACCACTTTACCCTGGGGTGGTTGATTAAAAATTTAGCGGACCTTTGTGCACCGCCCTCTCCCTTCGAAAGGGTGCCCCGTCCGGAAAAACTACCCCATCACTTCCCCCCTCATCCCTATGGGTGCCCAAAGGAAATTCTGCTGAAAAGACCACGTTGGAAACCGCAATGTCAAATTTTCCCAAAATCAGCATCATCCTCACAGGGGACTTTTTTCCCCGTCCTGACAGACTACATCCTGAAACTGAGGGCTAGAAGCCCAAGGCATGCAAGGGGTTTTCGAACCCCTCAGGGTTTTTGCCGACTGACCCCCTTTTTTCCTTTATCTGATGGCCTCACCCTTTTGGCCCTCAAACAAGGGCAAAATCATCCTCTTTTACCTCTTGATCTTTTAAAATGCCTTCCGACCCTAACCGCATTGTGTCGTCAAAGAACCTTTAAACAAAGAATTATCCACAGTGGTCTGGGCATGGGTTTACAATTTTTTAGGCCTTTGCTTTTAGGGTTTGGGCAAAACCGACGATGGAAAAGATGACGGGCATTTTTAGCGTGACTGGGGGGATTAGGAGGAATAACCACTGGGTGCAGGTTGCATTAACCACTGAAAACGATTGGGGAGCTCTTCCCTTAAATGGGGAAATTTACAGGTAAACCCACCCCCCGCCCCAATTTTTACCAAGGGCCCTTTACCCGGGCCTGCAAAATTGACGGTCCCCCTTTTTAGAAAACTGAAAAATCACGGGTAGAAATAGAAATTTTTTTTCTACAGAATATGGAAAAAATGTGGCCCTTTTCCAAAACTGACAACCGGAGTACAAATAGATTAATCTCTATAAAACAGTGATTTCTTAAAGAAAATGAACGTAGGGTGTCTTTTGATGCAGAAGTTCACCTAACAACCCAAAAGGGCCCCCCCCCCCTCCTATATACTGGTGGGGAGGGAACACAGAAAAAAATAGGGTGCAATTTTACCGGGTTTTTTAACAGAAATTGAAATTTTAAATAAATGCTGACGTTTCACCCCACAACAAAAATGGGCATCCGTAACCCCAATGTGGTGGGCCGGGTAGCAACGCAGAAATAAAAAAAGGTTTTCTATTTCCCCCATGGTTTGAAGGGGAAAATGAAATAATTAAATTTCTGAAAGGGCACCCCACAACACAGGGACACCTTTTAAATCAGGGCTGTGGTTGCCGTTACAACAAAAGAAATTAAATTTGGTGCTATTTCACAGTGGCTTGAGAGGACAAATATGACTAATAATAAATGCAGACGTGCACCCCACAACAAAGGGACACCCGTAACTCAGACTGTGCTGGCTGCTGGCAACGCAGAAATAAAATTTGGTGCTATTTCACAGTGGCTTGAGAGGAGAAATATGTCTGATGCAGGATCTGCCCCCTCCGAACCAGGCAACCCCCAGCCACAGCTATGCCGTTCAGAGCACTGGAGCTGTTTCCAAATCTCTAACTAATACTAACTAGAATTCTCTAATCTTGCTGTACCCTAAGCTAACTAATCTATTAAGGACCCTTTTCAGTAGTAAAAACGCTGGGAAATAGTCTCTACTAGTTTTTAAAAAAGCTGAGCATAAAGACAGCTATCCGTTCTGTTCCCTACACACCCCACTGGTGATGATCTTCCCCCCCCCCCACACTCCCACCCCCATGCTCTGCACTGATTTGCTGTCCGCCAAAATTACAGGAAGCGCCGAAAATGGCGCGATTGCAAACCGTGATGGCGATTGTTATTTCATCGCTCAACACTAATCAAGACCAAACCAAGCTCCCTATGCATATTTGAGCATGGCACAATTTTCTACAACACCATACAGACTCCGCAGTCAGGAAATAGCTGTTTTTTAAGGAAACTCGCCGTGAATAAGTTCGAGTCAAAACAAATTTTTGTGGAAAAATTTGGCGAATCTGGCAAACCGAATTTTTTAGAAATTCGCCCATCTCTAGTCCTAATGCATGCCAGCAGAATACATTGTTACAATGAATCAAGGTACTTTATAGCAATAAAAACAATGTGACTGTCAATCATAAGATCGTGGTATCATGTAACAAGCATTTGCAGACTAAACTTTGCACCAGCACTTCCTAGTACCCCTCTCAAATGCCAGAAACACTGTGTTTTCATAAAACTTTAAAGCACACCGTGGCATCATCCCTACAATTCCTTCATTGCAGTGCCAACCTCCTGATATCCCCATTGCAGTGTGTAATAATCACATACCAGATATTTGGATTCTCTAAGCCATAATCCATTTTTGTGTTGAATAGACTAAGGTGGAGTCTAAGCAATCCCCTGGTCTTCATTCTTAATCCCTGTAAGGAGTTGTGAATTTTGCTGCAGGAAGATCCCTTGGATGTGGTCCTCGAAATAGTCATGGATTAGCAAAAGTAGCACTGATACAGCAGTAGCATAGTCAGGAACTGAGCCAAGGGTGGTCACCAGGAGAACAGATGTGACAGGAAAGAAGACAGATCCCAACGAGGTTTGCTTGTCATATTCATTAAGTACATATTCAGCCTTAAACTTTGAACTTTGCAATCTATAAGTACTTATATGGTTTTATTACAGGAATAATGTCAGACTTTATAGCAAAAATACATTATCAGCAGGTTGCAGTAAGATCGTTCATCAGATAACCGAGATCACAATGATTTTTTTTTGTGTGTGTTAAAAAAAATCTGCAAGTGGACTCTCAATCAAAAATAGTATACCCAATAGCAACTTCTTGCCATCTCATCATAAAGACCCAGCATAACAGGATTTACTGATGGTGCTGACTTGTCTCCTTTTACAGTGGTCCCTCAACATATAATATTAATTGGTCCAGGATGACAAATGGATGTAGAAACCATAACTTTATGCAAAACTGGTAATTGATTCAGCGTCTGGGACATTGCATCTTGAAACCACACATAACATACATTGTCCTAGAAAAGACCATTGTATGTTAAAAATATTGTATCTTGAGGCCATTTTAACTTGAGGCACCACTATCCCTCACTGTCCCCCAAGTTAAAATGGCCTCAGAATACAATATTTTGTATTTGATATTGGGAATAGCAGTGTAAGAAGCGTACAACCAGGGAGGATAAGTAGAGGAGACAAGACAGTGAACCCTAACACAATTCCCCCTCAGCTGTCCCAACCGATTTGTCGGTCTGACCCTAAGTGGTTGGTGAAAACTGGACAACATTCCCTGCTTATGCTAAAGTATACACAGAGACCAAACAAACACAGAAGAATGGTCAGACAGGAAATCAAATGTGCAAAAGCAGTGCAAAATCAGTCAGAAAATGGAGGGTCAGAGGGATATGAAGACGGTCAGACGGAAGCATTTTTTTCTCACTGACTGGAAGGGGTTCGGGCCCGAAGAGAGGTCCTGGGAGCCAGAAAACAATATTCTGGATCGTAACATCATTCAGAGGTTCCTCCAGGCCAGAAAGAGGGGGAGGCTGAAGGGGGGTACTGTCAAGGGTGGGCCCGCGACCCCCGTCCCGGGTCGCGGGCACACCCGTAGTCCCCGCACGAGCGGCACCGCCGCCCGCACGTCGGGCAGTGGGCACTCTCACCCGGCCGGCCGGTCCCCCTCCTATTTACCCGGCTGCGCTCCTGTCGCTGCTCCAGCCTCCCGGCGCGTGCGTCCCCGATATCTAGGGGTGCGCGCGTGACGGCTCTGTGAAATTTAAAGGGCCAGTGCACCGGTAATTGGCTATTGCCGGTCACTGCACTTATTTAAGCCTGCCCCTTCCTGGGGCTGTTGCCGGATCTTTAGTGCCATTTAGCCTACTGAGAAAGCGTTCTGATTTACCGTGTACCGTACCATTAGCTTCCGTTCCTCGACCACGCATCTTGCCGCCTGCCCTGACCTACTGCCTGTCCACGACCATGAACCATTGCCGCCTGCCCTGACCTCCTGCCTGTCCCCGACTACGAGCCTGCCTGACGATTTTGCAGCACGCTATACTTTGGCTGCCACCGCAAGCAAGTCACGTCAGGGGTAACGACCTGGTAGACTCCCGCCGCAGCAAGTCCATCCCGCTTTGCGGCGGGCTCTGGTGAAAACCGGGACCTACTTAGATTCCATGGCTTACACCATCGCTTGCGGCGGTCCAGTGGATCCACTCCTACGTCCAGGTACGTGACAACACGGACACTTTTAAAAATGGTCAAGAAGAAATGCCTGTTAGAAACCACATTTTTTACAATAGGACCTGGAGTATAGCTGTTTGTTTACAGCACACGGACCCCAAAAATTTGACAAATGACCTCGCGGACACTTATAAAAATGGTCAAGAAGAAATGGCTGTTAGAAACAACATTTTTTACAATAGGATCTGGATTATAGCTGTTTTTTACAGCAGCATAACCCCAAAACCATTGACAGTGCTTAAAATTTTCATGAAGAAATGAGTAATTGAAATAAGGTTTTTTCAAGAAAATGTGTACAATTGTTGTCTTTTACAGTCTCCTAACCGCCAAACAAGCCAAATGACCTTTTGTACACTCTGAATACAATTCGCATTTTAAAAAGTATTTTTTCAAGAGGACCATTTCTTTGGGAAGAGGAATGTGAAGTAGACCAACTACTAATCCGTGACCTCAGCACATGGGGTAACAACTTCATCAGAGATCCACGCCTGATTCATCTTGATAAAAGTCAAACGATCTACATTCTCTGTGGAAAGCTGGATACGTTTGTCTGTTATCACTCCTCCAGCTGTGCTGAAGGTCCGCTCAGAGATGACGCTGGCTGCTGGGCAGGATAACACCTCTATGGCGTGGCGAGGAAGCCTGGGCCATTCATCCATATTGGATACCCAGAAGTCGATTGGCTCCGGAACATGTCCAAAAACATCGGTGTTGAGCCGCAGATAGTCGTGGACCATGATCTTAAGCTGGTCTCTGTATCTCTGATTTTTGCCCGGCATTACAGGCGTTGGTGAGGTGGTAAATAAGGATTGCCAGAGGTCACCCATTAGGCTTCTGCCACAATGCCTGCTGCTGCTGCTGTTGCTACGGCTACTTGGCACTCTACTGCTGTCAACTTTCTGACGTTGTTCCACCGTGACATTTGAACGTGAAACAGATGCAACAGCTGTCTCCAGTTGATCAATGAGCACGGTCTAAAATTCCTGCATTCTACTGTCAATTTGGGTGGGTGGAAGGAAAGTGCAGACTTTTGCTTTGTAACGGGGATCAAGAAGGGTGGCCATCCAGTAACTGGCGTTCATTTTGATGGCCTTAATGCGTAGATCATGATGGAGGAAATGGATCATCCAAGAACTCATGAGAGAAATGGAGCCAGGATTTCCCAAGCCTCGGGGCACTAAACACATCTTCCTCGTCTTCCACCTCCGCCTCTAATCCGTGCAAACCTTTTTCCAAGGCAGGGACATCGGTACCGTCGGTGTCCAGCCATGCCTCATCCTCCGCTTCCTCCTCCTCAGCTTCAACGCAGCCCTGACTTGCCTCAGATGATGTACCCTGAGAGCTGAGGCGCCGCCCTGCACCAGCCCTGAACCCAGAACCACCGCCTAACGAAGACCTAAAAAGTTGTGAAACTGTCGGGTCGTCTTGATCCGACGGAGAGTAAGTCTCTGTGTCCGTCTCCTCCTCCATCACTGGTGGGACCTGCTGTTTCAGAGTGTCCAACACTTGTTCCAGAACTAATGTCACCACAATGCTCATGCTGACAAGGGCATTGTCCTCACTGATCATTTTGGTGGCTTCTTCAAAACTCGCAAAGATGGTGCAGAGGTCTTTCACCTGTCTTCACTCTCGATGGCTCAACACCCCGAGGTCCGCACCGCTGCTTGTCAGGCCATGCGCACTTCATATTGTGTAATGGTATTACGCTGCTGCCACAATTGCTGGAGCATGTGGAGGGTGGAATTCCAGCATGTTGCCACGTCAACAATGAGACGGTTGACAGGGAGGCCAAGATGACGCTGTAACACAGCCAGCCAGGACAAAGCAGGGTACTAACGCCGGAAGTGTGAGCTCAGATCTCGAGCCTTCCTCAGCAGCCACTAAAGACCCCGGAAGCACTTAAGAAATTTCTGGACGACGAGGTTCATGACATGTGTCAGGCAAGGGATGTGCTCCAGTCTACCGATCTTAAGGGCGGCTAGGAGATTTCGCCCATTGTCGCACACTACCTTGCCTGGCAAGGTTCTTGTCACCCAGCCACTGCTCGGCCTAGTTGTGCAGAGCTGTCCACAGCTCTTGACCTGTGTGTTGATGGTCTCCAAGACACATTAATTTCAACACGGCCTGGTTTCTCTTGGCACGGGATCCTACCCGTGGAGCTTGGGTATCGGAAACCTCACCATCCCTGCGGTTTTAAAAAGTGTGCGCCGAGCCTGAGAGTCACCGTCATCACCAGAGACATCCACCCAGCTCACCCAGTGAGCTGTCACAGAGATGTAGCGGCCTCGACCGTGCTTACTAGTCCATGTATCGGTGGTCAGATGGACTTTGCTGGACACAGATGCAGCCAACGCGCTGGAGATTTTAGCTGACACGTGACTGGCCAGGGCAGGGCTGGCTCTTTGGGAAAAGAAATGCCTGCTCGGCATCTGGTATTGGGGGCAGGCAAGGGCCATGACGTAGCGGAACCCATCTGTGTCCACCAGGCGGAAAGGCAACATTCAGGCTTTTGGCTTTGGGATGGTTGGGGTTAAAACGTTTCTTCTGCTCCCACACCTGGGACACTGAAGGCTGGCTGCTAGACTGGCCGCTGCACGCCGTGCAGGTCAAACTGGTGGAAGGAGAAGCGGTAGGCTGTGTCTCTGGTGGTGCTGGAGGTACTCAGGCGACAGAGTGTGGCACTGGGGCTGATCCTTGCTCATGCCGCTGAGGGACATGAGCAGCAGAAGAATGCTTGGTCTTGGAAGTGGCGGAGGAGGAGACAGAGGATGTAACAGTGGTTGGAAGCCCTGGACCTGTGTGGCCTTTTTTTGCCAAGTGATTCCTCCATTTCAATTCATGCTTTCGCTGCATGTGACTATTCATATTCGTGGTGGATAACCACTTTAGATTCTTCCCTCTACTGATGCGTTGACGGCAAATCGGGCATATGACGTCGCTGGGCGAATCTGAGGCTTGATCGAAAAAGGCCCAGGCTTCACAGGTCCTGGACCTTTTAGACGGAGATAAGCTAGTAGCTGTGTTTCCGTTGCCACCACTGAGCATGGCTGGTTGATTAATGTCAGCGGACTTGTGCGACCGCCCTCTCCCTTTCTGAGGCTGCACCCGTACCGACACTACCCCATCATCTTCCTCCTCATCCACTGATGAGGCGCTCACAAGGAAATTCTGCTGAAAAGACCACGTTGGATCCGCAATGTCATTATCAACATCAGCATCATCATCACAGGTGACTTCCTCGTCCTGACAGACTACATCCTGAAGCTGAGGGCTAGAAGCCACAGGCACTGCAAGGCGTTGCCGACCACTCAGGATTTGTGCCGACTGACCACTTTCCTTCTCATCTGATGGCATCAGCCATTGGGCATCAGAGCAGACAAAATCATCCTCTTTCGCCTCTTGATCTTTTAAAATGCCTTCTGACCATAACCGCATTGTGTCGTCAAAGAGCTCTTCAGAACATGAATTATCCACAGTGGTCTGTACATGGGTTGACATTTGGGATGCCTTTGCTTCAGGTTGGACGGATACCGACGATGATGATGATGACGACATTTGTGGCCGTGACTGGGAGGATGAGGAGGTAAAACCACTGGATGCAGGTTGCATTAACCACTGAAGAACAGATTGGCGACGCTCTTCATTACTGAGATTCACAGGTAACCGACCCAGCGATGACAGGCCTGACGGTCCTGCAACTGACGGTCTTTTCAGACAACTGACTATCACGGATAGAAATAGACATTTTTTCTACAAAATATGGAGTAAATGTGGTCTTTTCCAAAAACTGAAAACCAGGGGTACAAATAGATTAATCTCTATAAAACAATGATTTCTTATGAGAGATGAACATAGCTGTCTATGATGCAGAAGTTCACCTAACAACAAAGGGCCCCCACCCCCTCCTATGATACTGGTGGCAGGCAACACAGAAAAAAATAGGGTGCTATTTCACCGTGGTTTGAGACGAGAAATATGAGTAATATAAATGCTGACGTGCACCCCACAACAAAGGGACATCCGTAACTCAGACTGTGGTGGCCGCTAGCAACGCAGAAATAAAATTGGTTGCTATTTCACCATGGTTTGAGAGGAGAAATATGAGTAATATAAATGCTGACGGGCACCCCACAACACAGGGACACCCATAACTCAGACTGTGGTGGCCGTTAGCAACACAGAAATTAAATTTGGTGCTATTTCACAGTGGCTTGAGAGGACAAATATGACTAATAATAAATGCAGACGTGCACCCCACAACAAAGGGACACCCGTAACTCAGACTGTGCTGCTGCGCAACGAGAATTTAAAAATTTTTTGTATTTCACAGGTTAGAGGGGAAAAAGTCTGAGCAGGGTCGCCCCCCTCCGAACCAGGGAACCCCCACCACAGCTAGCCCTTTAGAAACCTGAGCTGTTTCCAAATCCAAAATTAAAACTAAATTCTCTAAACTTGCGTACCCTAAGTAACTAATCTATTAAGGACCCTTTTCAGTAAATAAAAACGTGGGAAAAAGTCTCTACTAGTTTTAAAAAGCTAGCAAAAGACAGCTATCCCTTCTGTTCCCCACACACCCCCCGGGATGATCTTCACCCCCCCCCCACACTCCCACCCCCAGCTCTGCACTGATTTGCTGTCCCCAAAATTACAGGAAGCACCGAAAAATGGGCGATTGCAATCCCTAGGCGATTTTTATTTCATCGCCAAAACTAAAACAAGCAAACCAACTCCCTTTCAAATTTTGAGCTGCCAATGTTCTACAACACCCTACAGATCCCCAGTCAGGGAAAAAGCTTTTTTAAAAAACTGCCGTGAATAATTTTGAGTCAAAAAAAAATTTTTTGGGGAAAAAATTTGGCGAATCTTTGGGAAAACCGAATTTTTTTTGAAATTCGCCCCATCTTAGTCCCCAATGCATGCCAGCGAATACTTGTTCAATGAACAAGGTCTTTTAAAACAAAAAAACAATGTGACTGCAATCATAAG